>CAJUYH010002291.1:0-40970 GCA_910591685.1 Galerucella tenella | reverse complement strand
TAAGAAAATGATGAAAAGTACAAAATGAAAAAGGTTAGAAAAGGAAATACATAGTGGAAGCAATGATACACAGAGTAGCGATCCGAGCAAAAATAAAAACTAATTAAATCCCATTTTTTCACTATACTTCCATTCATATATTCTGAAAAACAATATATTTTGTTGCTAAACTACTATAGTATTATATTGAAATGAAGAGTTTTTTTGCAATCGATTTCTTATTTCAATATTTCAAATGATATCTTTACGTTATAAAAGTAAACGGTGCCAATATATATGAATATATGTGTGTGTGTGTGTGTGTGTATACTGAAATCTCCTCATACCGTGATCCCTTCGAACTTTTGCCACCATCAGCCTCTGATGCTCTATTACTGCGTATCTATAGCTCCATCTCTGTCAAATCTGATTTGGTGAAGTTATCTCTATCCGTGGATTTCTACCAATTGATAGCATCAAGCTTTAAAGAATGGAAGTTCTGCTGCAGTCTTTTATATCCATCTTTTATATCTATACCTACTCGTATATCATCGGAATTTAAAAAAAATGTAAATTATAACAATAAAATGTGGATAAATGAATTCATCTATAATAAAATGATCATTTGAAAACCTAAATGGGTTCAAGCGAACAATAATTATATGTAACAGGAAATTCTAATTTAAAAATATTATAAAGAATCCACACAATAAAATCAGCACCATTATATTTCATATATGACTTCTCGATGTTATTTTTTTTGTTTTGTTTCGTTGGATATTTCATTTTTTTCTTGGTATTTCTTAGAGCTGGGCATGAAACTCACGCGTCTACTGAGTAGAAAAACTATTGCATATTTTAGAATATCATCAGACTGTGCCCAGGGGCTGGCGAACATTACATACCCGTTTGGGTAGGTACCGAGTTTCACGGCAGACTCGCATTTTATATGTATACATATATATTTACCTTGTGTCATTGAAACGACGTTGATATGAAAAGAAAAGACCAAAATTGGTAGAAGGAAGGAATGTTGAAAGGAAGCAAAAAACCATAAGATAAAAAACTCATGAGCTTCTCTTAATGTCTTCTAAATACTTTAACAGTGAGCTTAATCTCTTGTACTTTCTTTTCGTTTGTTTTTTCTCTCATTTTCTTTGTTTCATGTTGTCGACGGATTATGCAGGTCTGTTTTGGGGGTAAGAACAATTATTTTTCATTTATCAGATCGTAGATCAAAAGTAAGATATAGTTATATACCGCATACTTACTGATAGCCCAGAGCTTTTGCTATTCCTTACTACATCACAAAAGTGTGTGCACGCGCATACCTCCGTTTCCCAGTCACGTATATCGAAATAAACGTTCAGACGATATTAGCAATATATAATGGTAACCCAAGACTTCGCGCATTTTTTTTCTTATTACGTATGAAATACAACATACGACAATGACGATTAATGTGCTCCAGACGTTTCACTAATTATCAACGTTTATTCATAGATTTTTTCATATACAAGTCATTTATTTATTTTTATTTTATCCCTTTTTTTTCAACCACATATACAACTTTTAACGATTAATGCACTCACTTTGTACTTTTCATCACAACAGCCGATTACAAGTAATCAATTTAACTATATTGATATCGCTTGTGAACCAACTGAAAGTCCAACTCAAACATAATTTATCGTTTGTACGATTTCAGCTCCTTACTCTCAGAAAGATACGATAATGTCTAATACTATCGACAACAAATGACTACCCGAAGTATTTGTAAGTATACACATATGTAAAGAAAAAACAATAGTGAGCATCACCACCATCTTTTACTTCTCTTGTTATTCAAAAACAAATTAATCAAAATCCATTGAGACAGAGGGGCTGTTACTATGTACTACTTAAATCAATAGTGTTTCATTAGAAAAATCAGCATGGTAGCATTGCTTCCTGGTATTATTTTGTATTGTTTCGAATTGAATGAGGCTGGCAAGTTGATGTTCTTCAATGGGTATAATTCATTGTAACTGTAGCAATTTATACACTGCATATTATAAATCAATGGGCAGATGAAAATACCAAGTGATCCCCCGCACAATCTGAAGTCCACGCTATTACTAAATCTGGTAATAGTCATCATATATGAGTTGGAAAAAAAGTTAAATTTATATTCAAAGTATTTGGCACGCATAAAATCGTTTCAAATGATCTGTAATATCCAATTATATTAAATCGCGTCTTTCGTTAGTGGTTGATGCAAATATATATTTCTATTGGACACTAATTTATTTAGACGAAATTTAAAATGCCATTGCTATCTTAATATTCATGTGATCATGCTTTAGGTATCGAAGTGCGACGCTGATATCGAAAATACACGAAAAGTAGTTCACGTATGCTGTGGGAGATGAAAAGAATACAGTTATACTGAAAGATAAATAATTTTTGCGTGATACAATAGTTACTTTCGCCTGCAGAATCAAAAGTAACCATTATTGGAGAATCTCCTAATAAAGCAGAAGAGCCCGCAACGCTCACGTTAAAAGGGCCCAAACTTTCGAAGTATGTTGTCATCAAGTAATTGATTAAATAAAATTAGCGTAGAGCTAACACACTCTTAACATCGCATAATTTACATTTTTATGGTTACGATTATTGTGTTTTTGATATACGTGTTACAATCTAATACTTACATAATTGTTATTTCCGGTCAAATAGAAAGTCGAAAAATATTTTGCTGCAACAATTTGTCGCTCTGTTCAATGGCAATTGCCTCTTCATTAATTTTCAAATTTTGTGAACCAGCCATTTTCAAATTACTTCTAGTATATGGACGAATTTCCAGACACACAACAGCTAAAAAAATCTTTTTTAACATGCGCAGTGCGTATAATAATTAAATTTTGTTCTATGTTATTTAAGGTGAGGTTTTAGTGAATATTAATGTTTATTTTTTTTGCTCCCTTCTCAAATCAACATTGTAAAAAATTCAAATATATACGTCATTGCTACAGCAATAACAGTAATAACTTTGACAACAACAACAATAACATGCGCCAAAAGCAAATTAATTTGAATGAATAATCGATGAATCATGAATGAACAGTACCCAAAATAAAATATATTAACCATTAATATACACCGTCTCCTGCAAAAAATGACCGTCGAGTAGTATGACAATATTTGTGACCATCGTGAATCCGAATTTCGATGTTCTATTCAAAACGATTTAGCAGTTTTTGAATTATTAGTTAAGTAAGAATGGCGAATGAGCCAGCAGTATTTTGCCACCACAGATATTCGGAGTAATCAGCATACTGCTGAAAAAGACACTGAGTTTGTCGGCACTTCTACTGATGAATTAACAAATCAAGATGACTTCGATGCGGCTTTTAGCGAAATTGCTAGTTATGTACTCCTCAATTTTACTCTCTGTTTAGGGCTCACAGCATTACAATCCGCGATAAAGTGGAAGTTGTGTCATAGTGGTATTCAGTTTTCAACAAAATCAACGCAAGAATTGGGTTTTAAACCGTGTGTGAAGTGTACATTTCAAGAGTTCTTAATCAATTCTTCCCCAATGATTAGAAATGTGTACGATGTAAACAGACGCTTCGCATTTGTTATACGGCTACTCGGTGTTGGTTTAGCTGACATAAATGTGTTTTGCTCATTGATGGATTTAGACACTGGTTTAAGTAAAAGTGGTTATTATTATATAATTGTCGAAATATATATTGCTGTGAAGACCGTAGTGGAAACAGTATTCAAAAAAGCAGTGAAAGAAAAACAAGAGAAAAACCCGGTAAACGATAATCCGGAAGATAAGATCTGTGCATCGGCTCGGCGTAAAATATAAAAAATGTAATGGAGATGGTGACTCCAAAACATTCAATAATTTATTGGAAGCTGGCGTGTACAACGGCATACTTATGAAAGGTTGTGAAAGAATTGTCCTCTCTGTTTATGTATATACTCAAAATGAATGGCATCCATCAAGAATAAAGTTAGGATGTAATCTAAATCTGAATTCGAATGCAAAGAATGTACCTGACTTAGTGCTTTATAATGCTTATAGAATTTGCTTATTTCATGTAATATAATATGAAATATAATCAGTTAACATTAGGATTAAGTGTTTTGAAAAGAATAAATTTCTATCTATCATACATTATCAGATATCATATCTATTATATAGTGTATGATTTCCGGTAAAAAAGAATGGCACATCGTTCCATCAGATCAAAATTTTCAAACTTGCCATTTCACATACTTACACGCTTGGTTTGGAACATTTCTAAAGAACCATTTGTTTGATAATTATAACTTTTTCAGACAGTAAAAATCAAATCTAATTTTACATCCTCATGTGACGTGTTACTGAGATTATAACATCATGTCATAGATGAATAAATTTTGGCTTTTTGGATGTTTTTACTCGAACAACAATAGGTCAATACGTAGCATTTTCCCAATTATACATTTAAGTATTATTTTTGACTGAATCTCTAATTACAAACGAAAAAAGTTGGTGCTGAAAATAAATTACGTTTTATATGTTCGGTGATAGAAATACAGAAAAAACCTTCAGACATCCCCCTGAGAAGAATTGCTGGTCACAACCCTGTCGCGACGCATCATCCGGATTCCTACAGCTGGTTAAGGGCATATTGCCACCATGAATAGTCGATGAAGTGATCAATAACACTGATCAGCACAACAGAGAAAATGCTTTGTCCAAAGTCAGTGGGCAATATATTAGGTTGGGGAAAAAGAAATTCATTATTTTATCAACACATGGTTTCAGTGGCATATGTTTCAATTCATGTTTATCGTATCGGACCAAATTTACACTCGTTGTAAAGTGGGATTCTCCTACAATGAAAACAGCTTTTGTCATTGATGTGACTAACCGATGCAGTGTACAATCAGCGCGTTAAAGACGAAGGTAAATGAAGAAAAAATTCGGTATGTTTTACCATTTTGCTTGGATAAAGGTGAAAATATATGGGAAGCGTAGGAATTCCGATATAAACGATTGAAAATGTTGATAAAATTTTAAATTACCCTCTAAATGGCAACAAGTACTCGCTAAAAATTCAGTAAAATGGGATAATTCTAACTCCGTTTAATAAAATCACCCAATGAACGTAAAGATGATGTATTTCTTTTTCCCCAACCTAGTATAAGACAATACAAAGTGAGACAACATTGAAAATAACGCGTACAGTCACGATGCTGTGAATATTACTTTAACTAACAAGTAATCGCATTAAATTCACGTTCCATAATATCAATAAATCCCATTGTGTTTTCTTTTACACTTGTCAATTTATTTATATTTAATTTCTACTTTAACTATATCATTGCGAGCTCTTTCTGTAAGTTGATTTGTTCACTAATTTCACTTCACCACACAAACTTGAACCAATATCTCAAATTTTATCCATTCTTTGGAGATTCAAAAATTTGTTTACTCAGTATAATAATCTGTCGGTTATTCCAATTCAAATAGTTTCATGATTATTCGTGTGACGAAATTTAAATAAAGTTCATAACGTATGTATCTCAAATATTATTTCTTTTGTATACTATATAAAACAATGGTTGGAACTTCATATGTATGATTTTTCTGCCCCTTTAACTTTAACACCATGAACACGAAACTCCCTTTGAATAAATATATATGGACTTGAAAAAGCAGTAGTAAACGTAGCTGCGTGGTCAGACTACCACATAGGCACGCAATGAATTCTTGAGACTAAACCGCAGTCGACACCACAGAAAGGGAAATGTAACGAAAGCTCGACGTGGTCACATAAGAATAAATACACATATATATATGTATATACATGAGCATATGCTACAGTCTCTTGTTTTACTAAATTGAATAAAAATATTGCATCATTTGTATCTTCCCTTTAAATATATTACCAAGAATAATATTTTTGTTCGTAACTTGGTTTATCCATAAAGTTAAAAAAGTATTTTATTTTTGGATTAAATGTACCAACGTAAAAAAATAAAGAAATAATGCGAATAATTTATATAAATATTTGTATATATATATATATAAACAACTCTAGCACACGCCGTTTTTACCAGAAACGAATGGATTAATCTCCTTTTTCAATACCAGGACGATCCGAGAAAGTAAATAACGTCAATATATATGAGTATTGAATCGTATAAATCACATTTCATACAAATACTCATATATCAAAACTTTAAATTGCATAAAAATAAAAGAAAGAATAAATGTCTATTTATGCTATAGAGTAGTCACCTCTTCAATTTATTTACACAGTGTTATTTTCACACTGTAGAATGCGAATTTTTTATTCACTTTTAATCAAAGCTATGTAAATTTAATTGGATGTTATGTTTGCTGTTATGTCAAAATTCTGAACATTATTAATTAAGTAAAGGTCATTTTGGTACACATAGATATGAAAATGGAAGTGGATAACGCATAGAATCCATTATTAAACCCCCTTCAACAATATATATAATCCTGCACATGACTCTCGTACTCTCTCGCACTTTCATGCTACAACAACAAATTCTAATTTAGCCCCCTTCCTCTCAGAGCGTCCCTCAACTCTCACATATTCTCTCCCCTATATTGCGAGATTCAAATTAATTAATTGATATCCCGCGTCGTCGTCTCGCCGCCGTGTATATATACATATGCACGCACATCTTTCATTTCATATATGGTGCCCAAGTTTTATTTATTTTACCTTCCAATTATTTAACGACTTTTTCCACGTGTAGTATTCATTCATATGAATAACTTTTTTTATTTTTAAATTATTTTCCATTTAGATTTTAATGAACTGGCAGAAGAGAAGTTACTGGTAAATTTTTAAACATTTTTGATATTTGTGTATTAGGTACTATTAGTCTTCACAATTAAATGCAGTTACATCCAAGTCTCAAACATCTTTCTAAATAATTGCACATCAGGACCATTGATCAGAATGTATTTTTATGAGCTATGATCCTTATTATGTTTTTCCCTTCTAAATTATCCAATCCCACTACAAATTTATACACTGGGTTGTAAAAAAGTATCGTATATTTTCCATTTTTCATGACATAATGGAAAGTCGTCCTTTGTTTATTTTCCTCATTCTTATCATATAATTCATTACATTTTTTATTGCACTTTCTCACGATGGTGATGTTCCTGTTTCTGTCCTCAGCATGCTGTTCGGAGTCCATCTTAGTATTTTCAATGTATTTTTGAAAAATGACCGTTGTATTTTGTCAATCTCATCCAGGTGTATCACACCCTTCCCAAATATTAGCATAATATAATAATGTACGAGCAACCATTGCATTAAGCAAATTCAACTTTATTTGCCAATCAATTAGTTTAGACACACTTTGTATTGCCTATATCGAACCAAACTATATGTTAGCTTCGTCTATGAAGTGATCAGTGACTACGAGGAATAAACTGGAGGAGAAAAGAGGTGCAGCTAGGTACCTATACTTTGTAGACGTTTTTCATAATGCCACTCAGTATTCAGTCTATTTTAATTTTTCATCTCATTCAACTTTTTCGAAAATCATGATTTTGGTTTTATTTGGATTCACTATCAAATAGTTGTGAATGCAGCATTCTGATAGAGAATTCATTAGATTTTGTAATTATACTATATGATCTCAGTGGATCGCCTTGTAGTAGGTACACCATTGCGTCGTCACATCTACTAAAATTAAAATTTTTTTTTAAACCTCTTTAAACAAAATCGAAAGTGACAATGCATCTCTGGAAACCCGCACCGATCGACTTCACCTGTATATCAAATTCTATAACCTTTTTCCCATAAGTAAATTAAAAACTAAAATTTATCTCTAGTGTTTTTTCTATAGGGGAAAACGAAAATTCAACTTACTTTATAAATTCCATTAATTCACAAAATAGTACCAATGGCTGAGTAAAAAATGTCATCTCCATACAATTTTTACAATATAAATAGTAAATTTTTCTATACAGTATTTTTTCTGATCCAATTATTAGAAATATTAAAATTTTATAGAGTATATCGTTTAAAATGATTATTGTCCGTTCAATAAACTTCATCGTGCTAGCCGGTAACATTGTTATTGGCTAATCTGATGGTAATTAATGCTAGATAGCACGCAAAAATTACTATCTGCCTTGTAATGTTACCAAGTTGGATTGTAATTTCAGTAATACATAGTGGTATAAACTGTAACCTTTAATAATTCCTAGTCTACTTGTATTCTCAAGTTAACTTTGCTGTAAAAATGATGAAAACTCTTTTTAGAGTAACGAATGTCACGTATAGTTTATTCTTTGGGTCACTCAACGTCAACGTTATATTCAGAGATTCTAAATCTTGTGAATCCATTCTGAGATTCGCGAAGTGTTATTTTTTGTTACAATAGGCTTCTATATTGTTTGCTATGATGGAGTTTAAGATTTTTGCCATTACATCGATTAATGCAGTCCCTCTGTAGTTAAAAGGGTTATTGCACTCGCTTTGTTTGTGAATTATAGCTGCAATCGACTCAGATCACGCAATTGGCGCTGTATCATCTACATGTTGAATTCATTAGGTATTCTACTTGGTCCTGATGTTTTCCCGTTTTTCAGCCTTAAGAGGGTTAAGACTACTTCTTGTTGCGATATGTCTCCATCTAACTGGGAGTGGTCACAATTCTGGTACGTAACGTTAGTCTCTTTAACTTTCCCGAATATATTCTCATAAAATAAAATCTATTCATTTTTATTAAGAATTCATGTCACTTATGATAATGACACAACGATCACGCCAATTTTTGAATAAAGCCGTAAGTTCTAAATATGATGTTTTAAGAGGCGTCACTCACATATCTGGGTGTTTTACGTGCGTTTTTTTTTGCCCTTCGGAAGGTTATGTTCTGAATGAACCAATATTGCAGTTGTCCTCGTCTAAAATATTGGATACGTTACTTTTCAGGACTTTTCATTTATATGCAATATTATTTGATTCACTGACAAGAACCCGAACAACTCATTCATTTCATTTGTAGCGACGTAACCTGTATTTGACACGTTTGTATAGATAATAGCTTTGAATCCCCGGTCGTTCTATAACACCACTAGTAAATTCCACATAATACAGAAAATTCGTTCATCGTGCACCAATGTCTCCGTTGGAACTTTCCTACTAATAGTGCAAATATTTCTCTCACTTCAGATGTTTACTCAATTGCAAACATTTTCGAATCAATGATAAACTTCGCAAATCAACATCTATATGAGTTTATTGATGGACTTTCCCCACTAATTGATAATAAATTTAAGCAGCATCAATTCACTAATTGTTTCCGCAATATTGTTTCCACACTCCATTGCTTCCCTATGGTCAAAATGTCATTCAGATATATGACCGGCAACTATCCTCCAGCTCTGAGCGAATTCATGACCAGTTTCATGTTCTCGTGTGTACAAAATCGTATGAATATATCAATCAAGGCGTCACTTCACTGTCGCCTGGGAACGTCGGCTTTGCTGCAGTTCTCAAGTTTTCGATCTTGAAATGATGAGAACAAATGAAGCCGTTGATCTTCATTAGATTCAAAATAAATCTATATGATCCTTCTTCTTTGAGCTCTAAAAAGTATGATGCCGGAGATTGATTCTCTACATGACTTTATTGTCCCTTTTTTCTTGAATTTCTCAATGACCTGCTTATAGTTCTCTGATCTCCATCCGAGACGGATTCTGATAGAGACTTGTGATATACTACGTCTTTGTTAAATTCTATCTCATACATTTCAATGCAACTCGTAAGAATTTATTCATTGATCTTTAGTTGATGAATTTCCCTTTGGGTTTGTATCTTCTCTGATTCTGCACTCAAGGATTGTTCGCACGCTGCTTGCTCGTGAAGTAGATCCTTGGTCTCATCTGCAATGACGGACCTGAGTTATCCGTTTGACTGGCGAGTGGTCTCCTCATCTAAGAGCCTTTCTGATTTGAATATTGCTTTGAACCATATGTCGATACACTTTTAATGTTTTCTATCATTTTGATTATAGACTTACGTAATTCTTCCTCCAGAACAGCAACATATCTATCTTCATGTCTAACAACAAATCGTTAATTTGTTTCAATATCCCCAGGGAAAATAAACTCCTCTCTTGACTGGGTCTGGGTAGAAAAAATATTCTTGATAACTTTTTCCGCGACACTGAATCTCACCAGAAATAAATATTTATCTATCTCTCGGATCTCGTCTTGTATTATCATCCCATCGCTGATGCCAAAACGGTCAAGCCATTTTGTCAGACAATTGAGATTCTATCGGTCATTTATCTCGCATAATGGCCGCGTCATTGAGATTCGCTGCTATTTCGGAGTTCAATTCTGCTGGTTCTAGTCTCACTGGCCTGACATGCTTCTCCGATCACGATTCCCATTGTTCCTAACATATTGGCTATACAAAATTTTCATATATTGCCTATTAAGTAGTGCAACTTGATGTTGAACACCAGCGACGCCAATGGGTCTTTGATGTATATTCCAAATTGGCGAGGTGACAAATGCACTCCCGTACCACTAAACAATCATCTGTTTTATCGAAATTTAATAATCATATCATATCCGTCCTTATAGGTTGTACATATATATGAGATACGCAGACATTTCTGACGTTTAGCTACTTGTGCTAACGACCCCGATTATATTTTAATCAATCCTGTTGCGCATGTACACTCGTTAGATCGTTATTGAAACCTGTCTTGCGATTCATGCAAATTCATTGAATTTTGCAATATTATCCAATTATTGTCACGTTGTACGCAACATCCACGCTAAGGATAAGAAATTTGCAGCCTTTTTTTCCAGTCCCCATCAACGTTGCGCGTTATATATATATATATATCATTGGTGATCCAAAGAACGAGGCGCTGAATATAAATGCTCCTTTGATATTACACTTTTGTAATTCCCTAGTTATATAGTTTTCAGACCGAAAAACTCATGAATACGTCTTTTTATAATGTAACATTAAGGTGTTCCGACAATATTTTTCCATTAATTATTCTTTTATTCATAACCAAATGTCTCGCATCTATGTTTAATTGCTTATTTCTTCAATAATAATTTGGTCATAATGGATCGACATTTACTTAATATTTTTACCAAATACGTTGATTGCGTCATCTACATTATTATACAGCAGCAAACTTTTGTTGTATCGGCGATATGTGTACTTGCAATATATGTCTATCTATTTTTCCAGCAGTTTTAACGTTTAATGTTTTATTTTGGTAGATAAATCACAAGATGGCTATATGAATGTGTTATTATTATTTAATGAATCTACAGAAAAGTTTAAAAAGCGATATTTAGAAAAACAATAATAAAAATTATGGTTTCAGCTCTACCGTCTATTCAATATTGGGTGGTAGATTTTTTACAACCTCTGAAAAAAAAACAGAATTGAGTAGAATGAATGAACTAAAAGGTGATAATACTCAGGTTTAAATTTAGATTGAATAAAAAACTGAAAAAATCTAAAACATTCTCTTTTCTCTGTAATTGGTGGAGAAGAGAAATAAATTCATGATTTTTTATAATGAATTAGAGTTATTGAAGTAAAAATTCATTGAAATATATATCCAGAAATAATAAACTATATTGTATGACATTATCTCATATTCGTATTACATATTACAAGGTATATTACAAAGAAGTAATTCAGCTCTTATGACGTTTTTTATAACTTTCCTTTGCAATTGACGAGAGCATCTCAGCCATAGCGTTACCCGTTTTCTTCACCATGGATGATAAGTAGCCACTTTCATTCTGCAGCAGCACATATGGATGATCAAACTCCTACAATAAAAAATAGATTAAATTCCAAAACAGAAAATTGATTCATTACAATTGAACACAGGCTCACCACAACGCTACCAGCATCAATAACCAAAATTCTATCACTATCCATAACAGTATTTAGTCGATGAGCAATTGTAAGTAAAGTACAGTCTGAAAATTTTCGCCTTATAGTAATTTGTATAAATTCATCAGTGCGTGAATCAACATTTGCAGTTGCCTCATCTAATACAAGAATTTTATTTCTCTTAACAATTGCTCGCGCAAGACAAACTAGTTGTCGTTGACCGATGCTGAGATTAGTCCCACTGTCACTAATGTAAGTTTCCAATCCTATTTCTTTCAATTCAACATTTTCCAAGGCGGCCCATAAAACGTCGTCTTCATACTCTTCAAACGGATCAAGATTTTTTCTCAAACTGCCGGAGAATAAAAAAGGTTCCTGAGGAATAATACTAATTTTTGATCGTAAATCGTGAAGTCCTATTTCACCTGTATTTATTCCATCAATTTCTATAGTTCCCGTAACATTAGCAAGACGAAAAAGTGCTGATATAATTGACGATTTTCCTGCTCCTGTTCGCCCAACAATCCCCACATGTTCCTGCGATTTGATTAAAAAGTTGATATTCTTAAGTACGGGCGGCTCCATTGGACCGTATGATAAATAAACATCTATCAATTGAATTTTCGCTTCTTGCGGCCAATCACTAAATGGTTTTTTATCTGGTTGACTTTCCAACGGTGGTTCACTCTCAACACTCGTATATTCCAACACCCGTTCCACTGACGTCATCTCATTTTCCAATTCAGCGCTTTGTCTCATTCCCCACTGCAATTCACCAGTCAATCCAAAACATTGTGTAATCGCCAGGCCTACATTGGCACCGTGACTGAAATCTGAATTGTTTGGGAGAAGTAAAAAGCTTATCGTTACTATGATCGTATAAATAAGATTAACACAGTCCAACCAAAATGCAAATGCACGTGATGACGCAATAAACATATACCAAGCTGACGAGTGAAGATCTTGATGGCGATCGAATTCTTCCGTTAGAATTTCGTTCGCTTCATACGATCTAATTGTCATTAAACCTTGAAGAGTTGCGCTGTAATGATTGTATATGGGCGATCTTGTAACTCCCTCAAGACGTTTAACGCTACGGCTAGTTGAAATAAAAATTACTCGAAAAATATATAATACTGATGATATGACAGCTGTTGGAATTAATAACCAAGGATTGGATATAGAAACAACTATAATTATACCTAAAACTCCTGAACCAATTTGAATACAATCAATCAACGTAAGTGGTAATAATTCATCGATTAGTCCCATGTCTTTAGTGAAACGATTTAATATGCGTGCAGATGTGTTAGTATTAAAGAAGTGCATTGTCGCACGGCTTATACAATGAAACATTGCATCGTGAAGATGTTGTGACGCTCGCATACAAATCTCAAAGAAAGCAAATGATCTTATTACACTCACAAATATCGTCGATATGATTAAACCACTGAAAATATATATGCACGTATTTCTTGATATCATTTTATCCGATTGATTCAGAATTATCATAGTATCATTATTAATCTCAGTATCTTTATTAATTCCGTTGCTTTCTTCAAATTTGATCCAAAATGACAAAAACCAATCGGAGCTACTTGCACTTGACTGTGCGACAATATATAGTATCATGATCATGAAAATAAGGCAAAAATTTCCTCCTGCTTTCAAATATGACACAAATATATATTTATCTATACTTCCTCTTGTTCGCGTTTCTTCTACTTCTATGGGTTCCGTTTGTCTTTGCTCAGCCGCACTACTTGATGGATAGGAATTTAAAGAAATGTGGCTGTGATGGGAATTATTACGGCTAAAGAACACAGAATCATCCTCTGATACGTGTGTAACTTGTTGATTGAGTGAACCAATGTCAACGTTCATATTCATAAGTTGATCATACGTTCCCGTGGCGATAACACCACCGTCCTTTAATACAATTATATTGTCGACATAACGCAAAAATTGAATTTGATGAGTGACAAGCACTCGCGTGCGTCCACGTAAGTATTTTCTAATACATTCTTCAAACAATCGTTTCCCAACATGAGTATCAACTGCACTAAGAGGATCATCAAAAAGATAAAGCGATGCTTCAGTATAAACGGCACGAGCTAAATTAATTCTTGCTTTTTGTCCCCCTGACAAACTCATTCCACGTTCACCAACAATCGTTTTATCACCGTAAGGTAACAGTGTAAAGTCACGTTTTAATTGACAAACTTCAACAACATGGCGGTATTTTTGATGATTCATTGGACGCCCGAAAAGAATATTTTGCCGCACAGAACCAGAAAATAACCATGGATCCTGACTTGTATATGATATTTTATCAGGTACAAGTATATTGCCATTGGTAATCGGAAGTTCTTTTAATATAACATTCAACAAACTGCTTTTTCCCGATCCAACTTTACCAATAATTGCTACTAATTCTCCTACTTTGATTTTTATATTAATTTCACTTAATATATTTTCATATTCGTTATACAACCATTTGGCATGAACATGATTGAATATCACTGATGATTCAATATCATTTGCATTTGTATTATCAATTTGCGAGACGGCATCGTTTTTAAAATCTTTGTTGTTTGCCGCATTTTCTTCATTTACATTCCCTTTAAATATTTTCACATTTGTAGATTGTATTTCATCATACATTAAGAATTTTTGTAAACGCTTTAGAGTGACATTGACTTCAGCGAACATCGTAATTTCGTAAGGGAAATACATAGTCATCGTCTGTTGTAGATTTGCGTAAAACGCAGTTAACATAAATACTTTTTCAGCCGAAATCATGTCACCACTCAAAACATAAATGAGTATCGTTATAAAAAGTGATAATCTTGACACAAACATCGAGAATGATATTACAATACTTTTTATGTAACTGCTATATCTGATGACGCTTATTTCTCTACTTCGGGCATTCTCAATCATATTACGAAATAGATATTCCCAAGTGTACATTTTAATGGCTTGAATACCTTTGATAGTTTCATTTGTTAAACCAACTCTTTCATCAGTTTTTATTGCAGTCTGCAATCGTAAAGTTGATGTTCTTTTTCCAAGCCAGAATTGTAGTGGAATGAACATTAAAAGTACAATAATACCATAAATTGCAGCCAATCCAACTTCTTGGTACATGAAATATGTTGTTACAATTGTTTGCAATGGTCCAACCCAAAGATAATGAAGTCCTATAAAAGCAGTGTCAAACCTACTGACATCATTTGACAGTAAATTCACTGCTTGACCAATTGTCATCTCATCCAATGCAATTTTTGATAACCTTAAAGCTTTACGATACAGTAGAGAACAACATGCAATCCGCATTTTCATGCCCAAGTGCTGTATTGCCATCGCATATAAATTACTAAGGAACATATAGCCAGCTGCACTTAATATTATACCAAATGCATATAAATATGCTTCAGTCTTCAAGATATTATCATTGGTGAAATATCGCAAAAATCGAGCAAGTGCAAATGGCTGGAGTACACTGAAATATATAAATAATTTTACCATTTTTAACTTGTTTTCAATATTTATTCACTTACCGCAGAATAACTTCCATTACGAATGCAATTAAACCATATAGAAGAAGACGAGCACCAAAAACTTTTAATAAAGCTCGTGTCAAACTCGGCTTAGTTAATTTATTCTTATGTGGTTTATTACAACGTTCCAATTCATCTTTCCAGGCTCCTGATAATTTATCACCAAGAATATTGCTTTTATGTTCTTGCAATGGTTTGTAGAGATCTTCCATTTCTAAATCTCGCTTGAAACCCAAACGAAAGATACTTGCCACCCATCTACAAATAATTCATTTAAATCGGTCACATATAATAAGTTTTTACAATAGTCAAAAGTAAAAGGTGTATCCATATTAAATGAAATAAATTTACGTATATGTGAGGGCGCTGAAAATATTGACACCTTCTCGAGGATTTTTTGGTCTCACCACTCGCATTTTCGCATCCATTGTTCAAATTGTTCCTCCTCGCCGATAGTAATATAATTACCAATAAATCAGATGGTTGTAATTCAATTTACAGTAAAAAAAAAATCAATCTGTTTAATAAAGAGAAATAATAACGGTATAATTTATTAAGAGTTATTAAATCGTGATTCATATAGTCAGCACGTAAATTCAATGAAATGCAAAACGAATTTAATTTTATTTAGTGTCAAAAGTTTTCGCTGTAAACTGACAACTTGTTATTATTCTTCGTTTTGAATCGATTATGTAGTGGATATTACAAAAATATTTTTAATTTACCAATCTTTTATATAGAATTATAACGATTAACAATTGGCTATTCACGAACGAAATATGACTTTATTTTATAACTAGAACAATTACAATGGGAATTATTGCACTTATTGACGAAGAAATTTAATTCTAATTAACATATGATTTTAGCACGTGGCGTTCGTAGCATTTAAACTTACAATATATTGCAATTGTTAAAAAATGGCAATTTGATGAGTAGTAGAATTAATTTCTAGAATATTTGACACAAACGATGCATTTCATTATCCACCACTATTTGTTATGGCTATCCAATATCCAGTTATATCAAATAATTCGATAGCGCATGCATATCAAACGCTTATTTATTTATACATAATTCAATGATTGAGGGATCACGTTATTGGTATGGAGATAACCCACATTTATCAATAATGAAGAAAAAGTATTGCATTTCCGCCGCTATTGCACAAGAGCATATATATAATAATCCAATTCTATTTTATTTAAATCATAACATAGAGACAGAGAATAAATATTATTATGTATTATTTCGAGTGCGGGAATCTGTCTCAATAAATTGGTTCTAAAAAGAAAATAGAAGTATAATAATAGAATTGGAAAGAGCAGAGTGAGCACTGTTATAGTTGTACCATTCCATGATTCTTAATTCAATAATAGATCCATAGTAAAAATAAACAAATGTCAGTTCAAGTCAACAGAAATTTGGCAACTATCAATTAATATTTTATACTCATCAACACTTAATATCAGCACTTAAGATGAGAATTAATTATAATTCCATTCTCATCCAGTAGTAAGTATACGTATTATCGATACGATTGTAAAAATCTTAAATAGCAGCAAATAATTTTTTCTACAAGTAGTATTCAAATATTTATTAAAATGTAATTGTTAATTTATTTACTTTCGTTAAATAAATCACCACATAATCACTTATTGTAAAAGAAAAAAGTATATCGAATAACCTACTTGAACTGTTGAAGAATCTGATGAAAATTACGGATACACTAACATTATATTCTCGACACATATCATAGTTGTCTACAATTGAGACTAAGTAAACGAATCTTTTACATAATGTGATGATATACGCATTACATTATCTATTATAATACCGTTGTATATTTAGTTATCATGATTTAACAAATATTGAGAATGCAAATGTCGTTCAATGACTAATCACTATAAGAACATTTTTATCTTTATTGTGGTACAATAAAACTGCCAAGTATGAAAAAATACTGCTAATTCAGTTGTAATAGTAGCAATTTTATTTTTTTGTCATAATATAGACATATTAATATATCAAAGATAAAACAAAAATATTCATTTGTTTCATTCTATAAATAAAATTGTGCTCAAGATCTAATTGTAATCATTGGTATAAATATCAGCAGTTATCACAATAAGATAAGTGAATCTTGTTTTCACTCATAAATTTACTCTGGTTGTGTATAACTTCTTAAGGGGGTACAAATCCCCGGGCGTACTGAAAAACCGAGTAATTTTCAAACATTATTTATTGAATTCTTTAGTTTTAGGCGAAAAAAAAATATTTCTTAACATTTAATTGTTTTTTATTAATTTAAAGTGAGTGGCGGTAACAATTATGGCGCCTCGTGGTTTGCATCAAAACTCCGCCAAAGATTATCAAATCTGCAAGAAAAATAATTCATATATAAAAACGCAGTAGTTATAGATTATGGGAGAGATTTTTTTTTTTTTTTTCCATTTCAATTATGGTATTGTAAAGTTTTTTATGGAATTTTTCGCAGAAAAATTTGTGATTAAAAATTCATCAAAAATGTTCTAAGCAAAAAAATTAAAAAAAAAACTCGATACGCAAAAAAAAAATGTGTTTATCAATATTAAAAAAAGAAACGATAAAGAATATTGAAAATTAGCTGAATTATCGTGCAAATCATGCGTAAAAGCATAGTTTCGAGATAAACACATTTAAAATTTCAAGTAGTGCCAAACGTGAACTTTCGTCTAGTCTCCCATTCCAGCTTATTACTGTGCACCGGCGTTCTCTTGTATTATTGCATTTTTCATACTTCTCCACAGTCTATTTTCAATTTTAGCTTCCTTTGTGAATTCCGATGTTTTGTATCCAGGCATGTTCCAAACGGTTAGCATCTCTTTTTTTACTATAATTATGTGCTTCAATTCCAATGATCATCCCACCGGCAATTAGCCGGGTTAGTTGTCCAAACCCAACTTGCTCTCGCATTTATTGCTATGACTTTGCAATGGAATTGTTTCGAAATTCTTTCTTCGTAATATTCTGAACTAAACAGAAGAATAAAAATCCGTGAAAAAAAATCGCTTTTTTGAAAATTCCAAGGGTATGTATACCTTTGAGAGAGTTAAGGAGACGCCCATTGATTATCTGCATGTAAAATACAAATTAATATTGCCAATAGGCATCGAAAATTTGCAATGGATCTGCTGCAGCCTTTATACATCCACTTGCCCTAAGGGAAAACTGCTAGTATGTAGTCAAATAGAAAAAATATCGTTTATAAAACGAGACATGTAAAGGAGAACCACTGCGCGATTCAGTGGCATCCGGACCAAAGAATCTTTCACCCGAACAAAAAATTCATTTATTTCATTCAATTACAATTTTCAATGTAAAACAGCAACCTGGAATTGATGTGTATTGTTTTTTATTTTTTTGGTGATATTTCCAATACAATTTACGTAATTTAAAACATGTAAGAGAAAAAGAAAAAATTTAGTACACAGATGTCGTATAGGAACTGTGGCATGGTGTGTACAAGATACAATGTATATCAAACTGTCAATGATCAGATTCGAACTTCATCCCGATACGTTCCAATAGATTTGCTGAGATCTAATTAGATATAGTGGAATATTATTATTTTCGATTATGAAACATAATGTATATAGTATTCCTACAATAGTATTATATGCAAATATGCAAAAAGATTACTAGTAAGTTGACGAAATTCAGATTGTCTTGTCTCAACATTATAAAAACACCTATATATTCATGATTGTCTATGTATTTTATTATGCATTCATATATATATATATATCGATAAATCCACCGAAATATTTCAAAAAACTAAAAAATACTGACATGAGACCTATACAATATGTATTCTTTCAACAAACTATGTAACATGGTGGTGCAATGTACATAATTTTCTTTTCCACAAGTTATCTATCGCTGGCTAAAACCTTCACTGTGAATTCCTCAGCAGTCACTACAGTGATAATCTGCATGTTTTTTGCTCTGCCAACGTATGATGTTTGCAAACAAAAATACAGAATCAATAATTATTTGATTATTATAATAGTGAATACCATTGTTCAAATATATTCTTCTTAAAACAGAAATAAATTGTACATCTTTAAAATTATATTCTCATAGATGGATATGTATTAATTTCTTTCGATGGCAAACGATAATGTGCGATCGCTTTGTTGCATCAATGACCGTGCTATCTTTTAGAGCTCCACTGCAACTGGACAAAACCCATTCAGTTGATTCGTGTATATTCAAATATTATATAAATGTATCTGTGTGAATGATAAATATTATACTGATTTCTATATCACATCAGATGTAGCAATATACGATTATTGATGAGATATGACCATATATGAAAACATATCCATTTCAATAGCTCAGTGTATCTGGAAAGATACACGCTCACGTCTAATCAAATCGGATATAGATCAATACTACAACCACTTCAATTCATTGTACAATATTTACCGCATGAGTTTCACAGCGCAGAATATATAAGCAAGTTCAACAAAAGCTGTAATTGACAAACTAATAAATATATAGTGCATTGGCGTATTTATATATACGATATCTACTAATTTTACTTTTCATTGCCATGATTATAAATAACATATATAATCAATTTTATAGTGTCCAATTTCTATTGTTATTTCGGACGTTGGAATAGCCATAATAAATTATAGTATTTATTTGTAATGAATACATAACAGAAATTGAAATTTTATCCCGGGTCAAAGTATTTTACATGAATTTTTGGGTGTTCCAAATCCTACGCCCAGGGTAAGCCCACGGCACGCCCGTCTTGTAAACACGGAAGTTGCATGGATTTTATGGCACGCCCCGAACGTGTTCTGAACAGGGTACGAAGAGTATAAATATTACTGCAGTTCCAGAGAAGGGTCGTTTTTTTTTTTTTTTGCACCTCGAAAACAATAATGCAATTTATTACAGGCTGAAAATGTACGGAATTGGGCAGCTGGGCATTTATTGGCGGTAATTGAAAATATAAATTGACTGAACAGTAGCTCTTAAATTCAAATTCGAACTCCATGGCTCAACAACGTGATTGGCTATTGGTAAGCTAGCAAAAGAAATGGAACCAATAGTGGGGGCATTCAATAAACAAAATTGTTAGAATAAAAATTGTTCTAAATAGTGAATTATTGATATACGTTATTATTAGCATGATTATTATTTTTTTATAGGCTTTTTATTATTTAATGAACAGGGACTTTTTCAACAAATAATTCTTCGATAAATCAGATGATATATAGGGGCAGTTTGGAAAATCAACCCACACCGCATGATGCATTCAATTAAGTCTGAATGTGAAGAGTTCGGTTTTCATCGTGGCTCAAAAATAAACTCGCAATAGAAATTATTACCATCGAAAAATCTTCATTGCCCATCCTCAATCTATTTTATTCTGTCACATAAAATATAGCATTATTTATTAGCACCTAACAGAATGTACTCGTATTGATATTATATTACATTAATGGTCCTAAAGATAAGTGGTTAAGCTGGCTTGGCGTTTTTCATAATTTTCTTTTGCAATCATTACCAACATTTCCGCCATGACATTACCCGTTTTCTTCACCATGTTTGACAAATACCCATTTTCATTATGCAAAAGTACATGTGGATGATCAAACTCCTGCAAAAAAAAAAATATAAAAAATTAACAAATTAAAAATCGATTAATGGACGAAATCAAATGCACTCACTACAACTTTGCCAGCATCGATTACTAGAATTTTATCGCTATCTATAACAGTATTGAGCCGATGTGCAATTGTAAGTAATGTACAGTTAGGAAACTTTCGCCTAATAGTAATTTGAATAAATTCATCGGTGCGAGAATCAACATTTGCGGTCGCTTCATCTAACACAAGAATTTTATTTCTCTTGACAATAGCACGTGCGAGACAAATTAATTGTCGTTGACCAACACTGAGATTGGTACCACCATTACTAATATAAGTTTCCAATTTCATTTCTTTCAATAGAACATCTTCCAACGCGGCCCATAAAACGTCGTCTCCATACTCTTCAAACGGATCAAGATTTTTTCTCAAACTGCCGGAGAATAAAAAAGGTTCCTGAGGAATAATACTAATTTTTGACCGTAAATCGTGAAGTCCTATTTCACCTGTATTTACTCCGTCAATTTCAATAATTCCACGAATATCAGCAAGACGAAAAAGTGCTGAAATTATTGATGATTTTCCAGCACCCGTTCGTCCGACGATTCCCACATGCTCTCGTGCATTAATCGTAAAATTGATATTTTTAAGTACGGGCGACCCCCCCGTTAATCCGTATGACAAATAAACATTTTTAAATTGAACTTTTGCTTCTCGCGGCCAATCATTCAGTGGTTTTTTATCTGGTTGACTTTCCAGCGGCGCTTCACTTTCAACACTGGTATATTCTAAAACTCGTTCCACCGATGTCATTGCATTTTCCAACTCAGCGCTTTGCCGAATGCCCCATTGCAATTCAGTAGTTAATCCAAAGCATTGTGTAATTGCTAAACCAACAATGGCACCATTACAAAATTCTGAATTATTTGGAAGGAATAAAAAGCTTATTACCACTATAATCATATAAATAAGGTTAATACAATCCAACCAAAATGCAAATGCACGCGATGTCATAACGAATATATACCAACAAGAAGAATGGTAATCTTGATGTCGATCAAATTCTGCAGTAAGTATTTCGTTCGCTTCAAATGATCTTATCGTGGTTAAACCTTGAAGTGTTGCACTATAATGATTATAGACAGGTGATCTTGTAACACCCTCAAGACGTTTAACGCTACGACTTGTTGCAACAAAAATTATACGCAAAAGGTATAATACTACCGATATGATAATTGTGGGAATTAATAGCCAATAGTTAGAAATGGCAATAACAACACCTATACCCAATACCGCTAATCCTATTTGAATAGAATCAATGAAAGTAAGTGGTAATAACTCATCTATTATTCCCATATCTTTGGTGAAACGATTCAAAATACGTGCGGATGTATTTGTATTTAAGAAATGCATTGTCGCACGGCTTATGCAACGAAACATTCCGTCATGAAGACATTTTGACGCTCGCATACATATTCCAAAAAAGACAAATGATCGAGTTATACTTGCAACTATTGTCGACATAATTAAACCACTGAAAATATATATGCACTTATTTCTTGACAACATTACATTGAATCCATCTAGACTCGTAGTACTATTAATCATATTATTATTATTCGGTGCGATTTGAGCACTTTCTTCTAATTTAATCCAAAATGACAAAAACCAATCGACTCCACTTGCACTTATTTGGGTGACAATACAAAATAGCAGACCCATAATAATAATGCAACAATTTCCCCCGGATTTTAAGTATGACATATAAATGTAACTATTAACACTTCCTGTGGCACGTGTTTCTTCAACTTCTTTGGGTTCATTTTGATTTCGACTCATTGTAACATTTGATGAAATTGAACTCAAAGATACGATACTGTGGCAGGAATCATTACTGCTGACAGATAAAGAATCATCGTCTCGTTCACCAATTGATTGTTGATGAAATGAATTAATATTTACTCCCATATTGGTGAGTTGATCATATGTGACTGTAGCAATAATACCACCGTCTTTCAATATAATTATTTTGTCGACATTACGTAAGAATTGAATTTGATGAGTGACAAGTACTCGCGTGCGTCCATATAAATATTTTTCAATACATTCTTCAAACAACCGTTGGCCAACTTTAGCATCAACTGCACTGAGCGGATCATCAAAAAGATAAAGCGATGCATCAGCATAAACAGCACGAGCTAAATTAATTCTTGCCTTTTGTCCCCCCGACAAACATATACCACGTTCACCAACAAGTGTTTTATCACCGTACGGTAACAGTGTAAAATCACGTTTTAATTGACAAACTTCGACAACACGACGATATTTCTGATGATCCATCGGCCGTCCAAAGAGGATATTTTGCCGTACAGAACCGGAAAATAACCATGGCTCCTGACTTGCATACGATATCTTATGCGGTGCAGATATATCTCCATTTGTAACTGGAAGTTCTCTTAATATAACATTTAACAAACTGCTTTTTCCAGATCCAACTTCGCCAATGATTGCTACTAGTTCTCCTATTTCAAAGTTTATATTAATTCCTTTTAATGTATTTTCCTGCCCACTTTTCAACCAATTAGCATAAACATTATTCAATATCACTGATGATTTCTTTAGATTCTTATTTGTAGAATTCATTTTCAATTGTATTTCATTTTTTATATCTTCTTTATGTGCCAAATCTGTGTTTTCATCATCTTTATGTTTTATTAAATTTGTAGATTGGAATTCATCATACATCATAAATTCTTGTAAACGTTTAATTGTCACATTGATTTCAGCAAGATGTGTTATTTCATGTGGAAAATATTCAGTCATAGTTAGCCGCAAATTTGCGTAAAATGCCGATAACATAAATATTTTTTCAGCCGAAATGATATCACCACTAACAACATAAATAAGTATTGTTACAAAAAGTGACAATCTCGCGATGAATATTGAACAAGATTTAACAAAACCTTTTATATAGCTTGTAAATTTGATGATACTTATTTCGCTGTTACGAGCATTTTGTATTATATCTTGAAATAGATATTCCCAGGTGTACATTTTGATTCCTTGAATACCTTTGATCGTCTCATTTGTTAAACGAACTCTTTCGTCACTTCTTATTGCTGTATGCAATCGTAAAGTTGACATTTTTTTCCCAAACCAAAGTTGTAGAGGTGTAAACATTAAAAGAACAATAATACCATAAATTGCTGCCAATCCAACTTCTTGATACATAAAATAAGTTGTTACAATTGTTTGCAATGGTCCAACCCAAATGTAATGAAGACCTGAGAAAAATGTATCAAATCTGCTGACATCATTTGACAGTAGATTCATAGCTTGGCCAATTATTGTCTCATCCAGGGCATTTTTTGATAACCTCAAAGTCTTACGATAGACGAGAGAACAACATGAAATGCGTAACTTCATACCCAAATTGAAAATTTCCATCGTGTATAAATTAGAAATATATATATATACAGCTGCGGCTAATATTATACCAGTTGCATATAAATATGCTTCGCTGTTTGACATATTATCATCGGTGAAATATCGCAAAAAGCGGCCAAGTGCAAACGGCTGGAGTAACCTGAAATATATAAATACACCTAGAAATTCTTGATTCAAGATTTTATATTCATTCACTTACCGCACGAAAAGTTCCGCTAAGAATAAAAGTAAACCATTAAGAACATGACGAGCACCAAAAACTTTTAATAGAGCTCGTGTCAAACTTGGCTCAGTTAATTTATTATTACGTGATTTGTTACAACGTTCCAATTCATCTTTCCAGGCCGCTGATAATTTATCACCGAGAATATTGCTTCTATGTTCCTGCAATGGTTTGTACAGATCTTCTAATTCTAAATTTCTCTTATAACCCAAACGAAATATACTTGCCACCCACCTACAAATAATTTATTTATATTCAATTACATATAATAAATTTCGACAATTGTCAAAAGAAACAATATGAACTAACGCATATGTGTGAGCGTTGAGAATATTTACTCTTTCTCGAGGATTTTCTTTCAGATTTACTTCAATTTTCTCATCCATTTTTCAACCTGCTTTTTTTTTACTAGTAATAATGTAATGATAAACAATGCATTGTTATAACCTTTCATGAAAAAAATTAACAAATAAACACAACAACTAATTGATTAATAGTGGAAAATGATAATGACATGATTTTGTTTGGTCAAGTGAAGTTTGTCTTCATTGCTTATGAGGGTTAATATTGAAACGACCATATTCATTAATAGTTATCAAATCTTACTGAATAAAAATGAGAATAAATGTAAATATAGCGTGTAATTAGATACGTAATATGTAAATTATTGCAATCAATAAATTTATTGTTTCAACAAATTGCTTCAACGGATTGTTATTATCTCTGAACCTAATAACGTCATGACTCCATTCAAATAGATCAGTTGCATATAATGCATATAACGAGACATATTTATTAAGGCCAAACCTATAATGTTCACAGCCAGATAAATTACATATCAATTTAATATATCACGCTCCAAATTTCAAAAAAATACCCATTTATATATCTAATATAATTTTGCACAATTTTACACAATTCATTAAACTCATCTACTGTCTGTGATGTAAATCAATTATTTGAAGAAAACAACTGATTGTTGATTATTCATAAATCTTACAGTACCGACGCTGTTTTATTTTTGTATGACATATATGTACACGATATAATTCAATGTGAATGGAACTCATCGAACAATAAAAAAGAAAAAAAAAAGAAAAATTATCCATTGAGCGTGATATTGACTACGTTTGAATAATATAAATGTTTATTTTTATCAAATAAAACTCGTTCTCATTGAACTGGCTGTTCATTGTCACAAAATATATCACCTATTTCACGCACATGCACATTTAGATGGTCCTAATGAAGGAGACGATGTGTTCAAAGTAAATACAAATTCAATTCGATAGAATGAAATTATTTATCCAGTAATATATGAAATTTCAAAACGAATTGATAATTCACTTTAAACATATCACTAATGGCTCTATTTTCTTTAGACAAAATCATTGTAAACACCGCTATAATAATATATAATTTTTTCATTATATTTTTATGATTTATAATAAACTTACTTGAGCAGTTAATGAAACCCGTGGCAATTATTGAGAAATAGCAGTAAAGTTCACGATGCGAGTTACGGTAATTCACAATTGAGACTGTGTAACCGAATACTTCACACCATATGTCCAATATACTGATATATTGCAACACTTGCATATTTTGTCATGTTAATTTAACAAACAAGGAAAATGCATGTCTTCCTCAATGATTTACCACTGTCAGAATTTTTTTTATCTTTATTGAGATACAACAACATTGAGTAGTCTGAAAAGTTATTTGGTGTAAAATCATTACCCGTATCTATCACAAACCTCGTTAATTTTTTCAATCCATCTATGGTGATAAAATTTTGTCTGTATAAAATGAAAAATGACGTTTTTCAAGTTATTCTATTTATTTTCAAATTATTTCATAGGATAACTCTAATTTATTCTGTTTAAACTCAAAAATTCTTCTTTCTCTCTGTTTATAAATTTCAAAAGACGAATATGAATTCTTCGTATTTACTGATGATTTATCAGAAAATGCAAACGCATTTCAAGACGTACATCTGAGTTCTAAATGATATTCTCATATGCTGTAAAAAAAACTCTAAAATACAGTGAAAACTCTATACTACACCCAAAATTGTGATGCATGCACTTAAAGTCCACCACATAGACAATTAATTATTTCAACGTTTCATTTATAACTCTACATTTTTATTTGAAAAGAGAGAAATATACGTGTCGTCGTTGCAAATACATAACGCACAAATATATCATATGAAGTTTTAAATATGATTCGCTACATGTTCGCTATAAATGAATACTATATAGTATCATTAATATCTCAACATTATTAACTGCAATTGAAATCAGTCATTCATATATATTCATGTGCATTTATTCATTTGGCGTTGTAGAGCTTGTGTCATTAATTTTGCGCAAAAAAATATTTTCGCGATATTGCTATCGGACGTGACCAGATATTATCAGACTCTGCAACTAAACAGAGAGATATATTCATATCTTCATGACACCTACAACTAATTAGATCTAACACCTTCTAATTTTAGATTCAGCCAATTTATATCACCGGTATAGTCAATTACAATGCGTCCATGTATACGACGAAATTTCAACAATTAGTTGCTCATCAACTGCTTGGGCAATAGAACTCTGCAATTTTAGTACAAGTTCTTTTAAGCTCTAATGATTCGCTCATACGAAATTCAACTGAATTCCAAGAATTGTTGCTGCCGAATATATTTAAATAATAGTTGATTCTGTCAAAAGTACATCTCAATATACACACATATATATATATATATATATATATATATATATATGTATATATATATATATATGTGGCCATAATTATGAAAATGGTCTAAGTCTATTCAAACTTTAAAAACATTTTCGTATGAAATTCATACAAAAATTCATATTTATAATAAATTTCCATTAATCATGACTAATAAAATTATAAATTAAAATGTGGCATAATGTAAAAATATTTTTTATTTTATTTAAATGCAAATGCATTAAATATCTCGAAACAAGAAATATAAGACTTAGACCACTTTCATAATTATGGCCACATATGCAAATTTCATTCTGGGAATAGTGATTGTACCCATTCTCGTGCAGACTAATATAATAATGGAGAAAACATTTTCAAGATTTGACTATTCGCTCCTCAATACATCGATATATTAAATTATTCGTATATAGAATATGCAATTTTGTAATGATTAATGCACGTATAGATATATGATATAAAAAAACCACATAGTAATTAGAGAGCGAAATCAACAAGTAATTTATCAAAATTAATACAATAGAATATTTATTGAACATCTCACAATGAACTTCGTCACACATAAATAAATTATTCACATACATCACGAAGAACAACAGGATAATATCAAAGTTTCTTGTTTTATCTTCATATATGTATAAATGTGTGTGCGATGTGTTTAAATGTATAAATTTAATAGATTTCTTCTATATTACCTGTAAATAAACTGATATCTTACCGGCAACCAGTAAAGTAATTGACGTTTTGAATAAACGTACATCTCATGGGATCCAATTTAATGGACCCACGCCTGCGCCATCGTTGTCTGTTGTTCCGCCATAAAATAAAATCCATATATCAGCGATTAGAGAGACGAGTGACGTCATGTCGAGTAGAATCAAATTAAATACAGATTTATTAAGTAAAATGAAGTAGTTCCAAGTACAGAGCAAGAGAATCGAATATTGATGAGAAGAAGGAAGGTACCGTGTGTGTTTATTGTTGTTCCTCACATGTCATTCTATTACTATAAATATTATAATTGATTTTCACATACAGATGTTTGATATGGTTTATTGTTTACAAATCAGCTTAGAGAGTAGATGCCATTAAAAAGTATCCAGAGTGTGGTCCAATGAGTGCAACGACAATGACGTGGAGATGAATTCAATAAGTTGGAAATTTATCGTCTACAGTGATAAGGTATACAACACTTGCAGATACATTTTCATATATAAATTTTCGAATATTTTTGGCTTGAACAATTCACTCATCATTCACACGCTTTTAGATTTTATGATTTTTCTTTTACATTCATTCAAATCAACTAGTTGTTTACTCAGTGTATTATAAACTATCACATATATGCTAATTAGTTTTTGCGATAAATAATATGCTTTCATAGGTGTATATTCGAGGAGTGCACTAGCTCCTTTGCTCTTGAAACGAGAAAGACAATAAAAAATTAAATTGATTATAAATATATATATATATATGTATATATATATATATATATATATACATCATTCATCCATACCATAAAAGTTTTCATTAAATTTTTGATTGACCGAAAAAAATCATTATTAATTTTTGAATTGTAAATAAAGCAATGAAAAATATAAAATTCATATGTTCACTTGTACTAAATTTAATCGAAACTCTCAACTTGATTTGATATATACAAAATAAATTATGTTATGAAGATGATCGTCGAAAGACAAAGGACAAGGCACGCTCGTAGATCCGAAATGCCAGACTAGTTGCAACAATATAAGGCCGATGTACACAATAATTAACAATAAAAAAATAATAATAAGAAAAAACGCCTGGATACAAAGCATAAATAGTGGTGGTAGTGAAGCAAAATAAAAAAAAATGCAAAAAAATTTTTAGTTGGAAGAATATCTGTCTAGTTGGTTGTTGAAAGCTAACCTATAATAATTTAAACAAAAAAAATATACTAAAAAAACATACAAAGCCAATAAGTATATAAATAGTGAAAAAAAAAAAAAAAAGAAAGCAATGAGCCACGCACAACAGCAGCATGTGCTCGCAATTGCGATTGTTCTGGCCCTCATCGTCGTCTGTGGCATTCACGTCTTCCTATTTCCCATGTACACATCCAGCCCGCCTGCCCGACACACAAAAATAATTGTCTACGAACAGGCATTATGTCGAAGTAGCTTCAAAACAATCAAAATAACACCAGCCGAATGGCGAAATTCATGTCCGAAATATGGAATAGTGTCGGCAGCACAGGGTGGCCGTTTGGGCAATCAGATATGGGAATATGCATCAGTATGGGCGACAGCAAGACGTACAGGACTCGAACCATTTATGCCAAGATGTATATTAAAAACATTGGAGGAACACTTTGATAATCTCAGTATTCCACCGTTGAGTTATATAGGAAAATGTACATTGGATGTTGGCCAAATTGTAAATTCTCTTGGACAATGGAATAGTACTGAACAAAATATTATTATACCCAGGTGGGTTATTAAACTTTTCAAAATGAGACTATTGTATTTTAAAAATTGAAAATACTCTTTATCATCGATTATTTTATGTTTTTGTCTTATGTTATAGACATGCAGCCTATTGGAGTTTAATTCTCGTGTGGTTGGACGATGTGCGGCGTGAATTCACTTTCAAACCATCATTGAAACTTCATGCAGAAATAATACTAAAGCGTATCGCCAATCAATTTAATATCATTCAACCAACATACGTGGGTATTCACGTACGTAGAACTGATTATGTTGATTATTTGTGGCAAAAATTGAAAGTCAGACCCGCACCAGTGCGTTACTATTTGTCAGCAATGAATTATTTTAATAAAAAATATAATAATGTTGTATTTGTTGTTGCAAGCGACAGTATTGCATGGTGTAAATATCATTTGACTTATAATAAGTATAAAATTGAATTTGTTTCTGATAATGGAGGTCACGGTGTTGGTAAAGACCTCGCTGTATTGTCCGCGTGTAATCACAGTATTATTGATTATGGCACTTATGGTTCATTTGCAGCAATATTAGCGGCAGGTGAAACTGTAGTTTATAATGTCACTGCATATTTTTCAACTATGATTGCTGACGTTTTACCCAATTGGCGCGTTATGAGTTGAAGGTTTCAATCAAAAAATGAAAAAAAGTTTTTTTACATCCTCATTTCATTCTCCATGAAATTCTTTATTGCCAAACGATAATTTATATTCATGATTCGAAGGAAAAAATATTTGAAGGAAACTAATCGTATACAGATAAGTGGCATTAAACGAAATTTTATTTGAATCTTTAACTTGTTAAGATGTTAAAATAATACCATTTTTTTTTGTTTATTTTTTTTTTATTGTAACTTGGACCACACTATTGTCTACATATAATGCAAATATTTATTTTTTATTTACCTAACGGTAGGCGATAGTTTTCACAATTTCATTCGCGCACTATTTACGTAATGACCCTCACGATGTACAATGATTTCATCTGTGATTCTCTTTCTTATTGTGCCAAGAAAAAAAAATATATATATAACATACATATAAATAATATTTTCCCATCATGGAAAACATATATATATATATATATATATGTCAAAGTCATATCGCATAAGGATGTATGCTGTATGCTTATACACAATACAGTCTATATACGTTCTTTCGATTTCAATGACGCGATATATTATTAATACAAAATAATAAATATACATCTTACATGTATATACAAAAATTATGATATTTACAAGATTTTTTGTGTCTTTTTCTTTTGTGTCAGTTGAAAATTTGAGCTTTTACTCACATTTAGAGATTCGAAAGAAAGTCGGATTAATAGGAAGTAAAGAAAAAAATTATAGAGAAAAAAAAGAAAAGCAACAAAAGAGCAAAACTAAAATGATAATTCGTAGGATTATTAATTGATAATCGGACAAACAAAAAAGTATTTTATAAATGTTTCGATGTTTTGAAAAGGTAAACGGAAAACAAACGAAAGCCTTGTGACCTGAACGTATCCAAAATGAAAAAAATTCACATTAATTGTATTTTACTATTTATATATTATCATACTCAATTAGATGAATGTGTATTTAACCCTAAAGAAATTTATTCATATAAGCTTCGAACATAAAATTTGAGTATTTGTGCCTGTTCGTCGTTTAAGTCTTGGAGAAAAATGAAAAATAGTTTAGTCGAATATTGACGGAAAAAAAAAATCCAAAAACTTGCCACGATAATATACATTCGCAGGGATAATCAAAATCGCCAAAAACAGATGAAAATGAGATATAATTTTCAATGAATTATTGAAAAATAATAAATAAATAAAAATAAAAACAATTCCCTGTAAACAAAAAAGAAAAATAAACAAAATGGAAAGTAAGACTATGACACAACTTTCAGGTACCAATGCTTGTCTATTGTGTACATCCTCTGTGATAAAAAAAGAAATTTTGTTTAATTTTTCGAGTGAATTGTGACAACTATCTGGTCTGTATCTGTAACTTCTTTGTCATACACCAAACAAGAATAAAAATAATAAGCGTTATTATTATTATTATTATTGTATAATGTAACCGATAATTTTTCAGCAGTCTATTTTGTACCTACATACATATACAATTATTTTGCTTCAGTATTTCACAATATTCTATCTGCGCCATTCACTTTTGGGCCAATTTTACGCGGACGTAGCGGCTGTACGCCCATTTCCGAATTCGCAACGCCGTATTCCTGCAATTTATTTTCATAAGTCGCAAGAAGATTGTCGTGGGCCCTGCATGCCTTCGTTAAGTCATATTGAAGCTCTTGAATCGCAGTATTTTTACGATTTAACATTTCCTGCCGGACAATAAAAGCAAATCAGAATTGTATATTAAACATACAAATATTCAATTACACATCTTCCCGTAAACGATAAATTCCAAAATGTAATGAGGATCAATACGATGCGAAAAATCTGTCATTTACGGAAAATAATGGCATACTGTGTATATAAATCTATATATATTTCCAAAGTGTGCACAACAAATATAGTCACCTCCAATTTTTCATTTATATTCAATATTTCTTTTGGATCAAGATGTGCAGCCGCAAGAACTTGGCCAATTTGTGCCTCACGTTGCTCCAATAAATCCGTTAATTTTTCCAATTTTTTTTCCAACAATACATTTTTCAAGCCTGTTCTTTGTTGCAGTTCTAATATTGATGAAACAAATCGCGAGTGCAATTCATCTCGTTCCTCTTGACACTTTTCAAATCTCAATTCCAACACTTCATTTTCCCACTTCAAATTATCATAAACTTTTGTTGCTGCCATTAATCTCTTTTTCGTATTCTATAAAAATTGATCAATAAAAATATCAATTGACAATTAAGCACAAATAACTGTCTTCGATGTTTATGAATAATTTATTTATACAAACAGCCAAACACAATTTATCTTTTTCATAATTTTTCAACTGACGACTCAATTCAATAACTTGTTCTTCCGCAATTTTCAAATCTCCCGATGACGTTTTATTTTCTGATGTCAATTCTCGAACCTGTTTCTTCATTCGCTCCTCATTGCTCTTCATAACCTCCATGTGCTCCTGATATTAATTATGAGTGTTAAAAAAAATCCATCAAAAAAATCAATTGATTAATCTGTTCTCATATACCTTCAAATTTCGAATAAGCGACAAATTATTCATTGTTACGTCATTGTAATATGTTTTCATTTCCGAGAACGCTTTCTCATGGTTTTTAATCAAATTTGCTATTTGCATATTTTTTCGCTCTTCCACCTCAGTGATTTCCATTCTATGCTTCAAATTTAATGATTCATACTGGCTCGTTATTTTTTTTTCATATTTGTCTTCCACTTCCATTGCTTCGGCTTCAAATTTTTTGATCAAATCACTCGTTTCTTCTGCACTTTTCTATACCAATAATTATAAATAAATAGATAAATTTTGTTAAATTTTGGTAAACAGAGAAAAAATGTATACTAACTAATTTTAACGCACGAATTTCACTAATGTGACTGTATTCTTGTTCTTTATGAATTTGTCTGAATTCTTTTTTATCTCTAATTAATTCATTTTCCTGATCATTATGATTGTCTTGCGCAATTTTTAATGCGACCATATGTTCTGCTTTTGTCTCTGTTAAATTTGTTTGATGTTCATACATCAAATGCTTTACTTTTTGCTTATACAGATTCAATTCAGTTTCGTGTTTCTCCGCCAATTTTTCTTTTTCCCGGTCTTTATTTCTAAAATTAATATAACAACATTTCTAAAATTTTTCAATCATGAAAGAATCATTTTGATATGCAAATAAAATGGCACAATGAATTATAGAGCAATTGCTACTGGAATTAAAGACCTAATAACCACTCGAGCTTCTTCCAATTGATTCCTAGTAATTTCCCAAAATGTCCTCAGCTTGTCTCTCTCCAACTGGAAAAAATTTCGTTCCTCTCTCTCACACTCCATTTCTTCCAAAATTTTATGAGAGTAAAGTTCCAATTGTTCACGAGTCATCTTGGTTGTATCAACTCCATCCACTGTGTCCATTGTCTTTCCCTTTGCTTTCTTTGGTGCCTAACATTTATCAATATTGAGGTTATGATACTCGTTGAACATCTTTGAATAGTGTTAACAATTTACCATATTTTTTGTCTTAAATCACAATTCATCGGCAGAATTAAAAAATTCTTATACTTTTCTTTTCTAATTATATGTTTAATATTTTCATAATGCCGAGACAATTTTCAATTGATGATTGATGGGAAAGAAAAATGTAAATAAATTCGAATAATCACTTTTTAATAATAATAATTATATATATATATACCTATATTGTGTTTTCAATCGTTACCAAGCAACTAGAAAAAGATATTCACTCACATATATATATATATATATATGTACACATACGTTCATGTAGGTATGTGGGTCCACTTGAGAAATAGTAACAATGTAAAGAACAAAAATAAGAGATCCTTTCCCACTATAATTACCAAGTAAACTAATTGCAATTGATTTATAATTACTTTCTTCAATCGAAATATTTACATGTCAAAGTGTATTAAAATCAATCAATTCAGCAGAATTTATATCAAATTCCGTATATTCGAGTTTCAATGATGAACTTTCATTGGAACAATTACATTTACATATATATATTGAATACAAATATTCATATTATTTATTAATTCTATCCTATCAATTTCGTATTAAAAATCATTGCATATAACAATTTTACATCCATCCTAACCTAACTAACTATTTTACTAGCCAACAATACCTTTTTCTCGTCCAAAAAAATTATCAATATATAATTATGTACCAACCTAAATCAAAGATTTCATTTATAACTTTAATATTTTCGTTCTGCTGAGAAAATCATCTTTTCATTCTCTTTGTGTGTTGTTTTCACTAATTTGTGCTTTGATGTGAAGCAAAAAAAATTAACCCACGCAAATATAGTATGATTGATTTCAAACTTATGAGTAAAAATAAATAACATATAATCGATTAAAAAATTTGACTTCGATGTATAATATAAAAATAGCTCATAATTGGAATGCTAAAAAATTTTTTGACCTAAAACCCTTAACTTGATTCTCCATTGAACTGCAAAAGACATCCAACTGCACCGAAATAACCCTATGAATATCGAAAAAATTTATTAGAAAATTGTGTAATAAAATAACATTAATTCAAGAATTTTACCTCATGTTCTAAAAATAATGCTTTCATTGTTCCATTCGACCAGTAATCCATTGCATATGCCAACAATTTCATCGATATTGGATTTACTCTGAGAAAATTGCCAACAAAAACAACCTAGGAGAAAAACAAACGCAATGATTACTTGTATATATATAGATACACATGTAATAGTTGAATAATTTATGAAAATGTTACCCTCTCAATTTTTTCATTTACTGCACACATTCGCGTAATGGATCCAATGTTGTTAGTGATGGTAACAAGCGTAGCTCGCGCCAAATCCTCTTTACTCACTGCATTTCTCCGTTCCTTCGAGTTCATCTGGCCAAAACTACACAATTGAGGAAAACTTAACAAACAGTTGTGCATTAGACAGGCAAAGAACTAAAGAGGCCATCTACAAAAACGTTCATTTTTTTTATGGGTTTTTTAGTCTAACATAATGAGTGTTAATACAGTATTTACATAAGTGAAAATTGCTTGTATTGGGTTTCCGAAATCATGTTGAGCAATTCTGTGATTAACGTAAAAATAAAGCTTTTACATAGATGAAATTTGTTTTACCTGCTTGCAACAAGATCGCCAGGCAAATCAAAACGCCCATAATCTCCGCCATAAATGTCTTTAACTAATTTATCAACTCGTGTATTGTCGCCACCCGTTGCCAATTCAATCGCCTCTTCAAAACTATTACAACCAGTTAACAGGCAACACAATCCTAAAAATGTTCCACCGCCTAAACTCGTTCCCGATATTCTCTTGTAATCATTTGGTCCATATACTGCAAGAATACTCACACCAGATCCGATATTAACAAGCTGTAAAATTAAACAAATTGAAATATCTTTTGAAATGCGCCCAAAACATAATTTATAAATATTTAATGATTACCAAAAATGGATACGGGTCTGAGAAATCAAATGGAACTTTCTGACATAACGTTTCGTCCGTTGAATTAGCCCAATAATAACACTCATGTGAATTTGTCGTTTCAATATAGAGCATTCCATGTATAAGGCTGTCCAATTCATCAAATTTAGCTAAACTCATATTAACTTCACGCTTAAAATTTTCTTCGAATTTAAATGCACCTCCGCCTGTAGCACAAACAGTTGTAACGAGATTCGCCATTCCTTTCGCTTTAGCAAGTTCTAAAAAATTCCCCATTTCACTAGTAGGAAATCTAATGAAGTGAAGTGTGCCCTTTCTACCACGAATCGTAATATTATTCATCTGGAAAAGAAAACGAAAAACAAAAAAATTTTCATTTTAGTATTCTATTTTTTATTATATTTTATCATATAAATAAAATTATTCACCTGTAAATGTGTATCTCTATGACCAGTTTTACCATAAGCCGAATTTTTCGTTAGATATCTCCGTATGTTTTTCAACGTTTCAACTTCGGCATCTGCCTCATCTCTCGTAATGTCTTTTGGCTCAAAATAAACTAATTTAGAAAGTGTACCACCGATATCCATCCCAAACCATGGCATTGCTGTATTAATTGAAATGGGGGAAGGAGAAAAAACTATAAATTATTATCCAATATGTTGAATATACAATAATTAATTGGATTAAATTGTGTGTCATACATAAAGTAAAAAGAGTGCAATCGAATGATTATATTCCATTTTTAAGGATAAAAACAATCACACTTATAGTCCTCGATTTGTTTTTCAACAATTATAATCACAATTATTATTATTATTATTATTATTATTATTATTATTATTATTATTATTATTATTATTATTATTGGCAAGTAAAACACAATGGAGCAATTAATCATTTTTACAACCATCAATTGTTATTATACTATATTTTTATGTCTCTTGTGTAGTGGAATAATAAAAGTGGCTATATTTTCTAAGGCACACATACAATTCACCGACTCACAAGGTGGTGAGTGCAAGCCCATGGACTGCTTGGAATTGACATTTGAATAACCATTCGATGCCATTGCTGCGTGTAGACAATGTTTACAGGTGTGCGGACTCATTATTATTTAATTTGATAGAACCGTGAAGCGCATCTTTCACCAGGTCAACTCTATATTTACCTGATAACAAACAAACAAATAAACAACCAATCAGACAGACGTGACGTAACATTACAAAGATCATGAATTAATTGATTCAATACAACCATTGAAGACAGATATTTGATATTTTGAAGAAAAAATTGATCATGAATTTTTAAAATGTTTTTTTTCTTTCGGCCGGTTCCATTTTTACATTTTTAACATTGATCATTTTTACTATTATTTTTTACAATTCAAGATTATCGTAAGAATACGTTTCAGGTATCAAAGGTCAATGCTGAATTATTCATGGCAGAGAATAACACAGGAAATGATAACCGGCCAGTAACGCGCAATGTCAAATATGTAAGTTATAGTTGGAACATTTTCAAAATTCAAATGACAAATGATATAAACATTGCGGGAAAATGATTCAACAAATCCCTATATCCAATTGATTTCAATGAAAACATCTTTATAAATCGGAGGGAAACTTTTAAAAATAAAGTGAAATGATAAATAGTGAATTTTACTTACAATTTGAATAATATCAATGCATTAATTGTGTGATATTGTCATGAATAATGAATTAGAATGGCGTAAAACAAAGTCAGAATGAATTAAAAAGACTTTTTGAAATGTATACAATTACATTACATATCGAATGGACACGTTAAAAGAGACTGAACGAATGATTCTGTGCACATATGATCGTGATATTATCCCTGCTATTATTTTCCATCCCTACCTTCAGCACATATATTCACTATACTGATATATACATGACAAAGACACACGCGCGCGACCTTCACCTTTTTTCAATTGTTCAATCATGACAACAATAATTATGTCACGATTACTCCTCTTCATCCTCAGATAATAATCGGAAAAATATATCATTCAATTTTTTTTCAATGACCCCAATAATTTTTCTCAGCATTGCTGATACGATGATTGAAAACACAAAAGCATAATATAAATACATGAATGAAAGAATACACAGATAGATAAATAATTTTAAAAGCAACTTACTTAAACTCATGATGACGAATAATTGAATTCCAATTGTATTCCAATCATCAGTGAATCAGTGATAAATATTCAGTATATCATTGGCCACAGACTATGTCTTAAAATTCGAGAGAATCGAATGGAAAAAAAAGGACAAACGAAAAGAAATAAAATATTAATTCAGATTAAATCAACAAGTTTGAATTCAATGAAACATTGAATTGTTTTTTAACCTCATTTATCATGGTGATGATATATAAGTATGTATTTATAACCAATATATTTTATTCAAAAAATTTATACCTTTGACGCAATATATTTACACCTGATTCTCATCAATATATACATATATCAATATGTATCAGTCATTAATATTATTATTACAAGCTTTTATATTATAATAAATTTTGATGTATGGCATTGCATTGGCATTGATGGAATTACTTGAAGATGATGATCGCAATTGTATTACGATGATGTATACAAAATTATTTATATATTTTGTTCACGGTAATGGATAATGAAATGATCCATAGGGGTTACCTTCAAATTCGTTTTATGTCACCACGCCGTCAAATGTGACATGCACACAACCACAAAATCACTTCATCCATGAGGATCCAAATGTGAGATAAAGATAGATTGTGTGAATTATTTTTGTTGCGTGAAATATGTATGACAACGTATCAAAGAGACTTTATATACCTATGCATATATACACGCAACATACAGATATATGATGGTGTAAAGAGAACTAGTGTGTGATTATTCGCATGCGCAGGATAATCGCGCGATATACATCACGTGATCATGGGAGCGACCCAGGTATACGATTGGTTAAAAATGAGAATGTGTCTACATATCCTATCTATACATATATATGGTATATATAAGGTGGACATGTGACTTACTTATTCAGTGAAACTGTCGGCGTTTCAGGGCCAATGAGGTGGAATACTATTATTTTTTCCAATTACACCATACAATAATAAATTAATTTGTAGAGGACTATTATCAATTTAATTTTGAAAAAATAACCATGATTGATAATTCTCTATTTGAAATAAATTATATAATTCAGAACCCACATACTTGCTTATTCTAACCTTAAAATATATATGTAATTGTTTTATCGATGTAAATAAGATAACTGGCAGTGTCAGCGATTATTACATTATCATATGTAAGTGTAAGGTTTTATGGGGTGAATTGTCATCGCTAAAATGAAACTCAAACGAGCATTTTGGAAATTAATAAGCTATCGTCATTCAAGTTCTCAAATTCAGGTAGTATTACCTGATATGATATGTTTTCACATTGAAATGCAAGTAAATATATAAATATATTTATTAATTATTTTAGCATTTGCAAAAGTGTCCTGGAATAATCAAAACCAAATTGCAAATACCTGAACCAGAATTTGATAATGAATATATTTGCGATTCGGCGAATCGTGACTTGATCGCACATAATATAAAATGTAGAAAAGGTATTGGTAATATTGATCGTGTTTTAGAGCTATCAAAATGTCAAAAAATGAGCAAAGAATTGGCAAAAGAGTTGGCAAAAATTCCCAATATGACAGATCCTCGTGTTTTTGCTTATGGCGATAAACCAAAAATTTTGAAAACATGTAATATTCTACCTAATTTTCAATTTGCACCAAAGACATTCTTAGAATTAGCAAAAAGTTTGAAGCTACTACGAATTGAAGACCTGGGTCCAATTGCTGGACAAAAGAGCTATATCCTTTTAGGAGATTTGGCACAAATGGAAGAAGCATTAGTGCAATATACGATACGGAAATTAATAAAATGTGGTTTTAAATTAATATCAGTGCCGGATATTTTACCAACAAGCGTCATTGAACGATGTGGTATGATTGTTGATGGTGAAAGAACTCTAGTTTACACTTTGGACAATCATTATGGTGATGATTTTTGTTTATCTGGAACAGCTGAAATGTCATTGGCAATGAAATTAATTAATTCGGAATTTAATTATAACAATTTACCAAACAAATTGGCAGCTGTTAGTCGTTGTTTTAGAGCGGAAGTGTCAAATTCAACAGAAGAACAGGGAATTTATAGGTTAACCACAATAAATTTGATTTGTCGCTTTAAGCATGCAGCAATTATACGAAAAAATTCTTATTTATACAAACTTTCTTTTTTTCCCTTGTAATTTTAGAGTTCATCAATTCACCAAAGTTGAAATGTTTGCGTGCTCTAGTCAGGAAGAATCGTCCGAGGTGTTGGATGAATTGATAACTATTCAGGAGGATATGTTCAACGATCTTGGTTTGTATTTTCAATTGCTGGATATGCCATCGTACGAGTTGGGTGCACCGGCTTCCAGGTAAAATGATTTAAAGTTTATGAATTTGTATATTTTTATCGTTGGTAATTTCCAAGAAATTAATGTTTGATTTTTTATTTATTAAAGAAAATTAGATATTGAGGGCTGGTTAGCGGGACGAAAAAACTTCGGTGAGTTATCAAGCTGCAGCAATTGCACAGATTATCAATCACGACGATTAAATATAAAATATAGAACGAAAGATGGAAAGTTAAAACATGTCCATACATTGAATGGGACTGCTTGCGCCGTTCCGCGAATGTTAATTGCAATTTTGGAAACGTTTCAAACTGAAAGTGGATTTATTCGTGTACCAGATAAACTTGTGCCTTTTAT
>CAJUYH010002290.1:0-40975 GCA_910591685.1 Galerucella tenella | reverse complement strand
CAAACCAACACTCTTTCGATTCAAATTTTGAAATTTTGCATATAGAAACTAAATCCTTCAAATTAAATCTTTTAGAAGCCCTAGAGATAAATAAAAACAAATATTCAAATAATCTTCTTAACGACCAACTTGATATTAACAATTCTCCATTATTAAACCTTTTTACCTAGAAAGATTCCTGTAGGATGGTTGTGAATGAGTTTCCAGGTAAACTTGTTAAATACTTTAGTTAATCCCATATTTAGACAAATTCATTTCATTTCCATGTAAATAGATTATAATTTTATTGTTAAATATCCGTATAATTTAGTATTAAGGCACCGTATAAATAGAAAGTTTCTCATTATACCTCCATTCGTTTGAAAAAGCAACTGTGTTAGCGAAACGCGTCACTTTATGTTTAAATACAATGTACATTTAACAAAATAAAATTGTTTGATTTCATAACTTGAATGAATGTAATTATATATTTAATCTTTTCCTGGAACAAGTTCCTGGGATACAACTTACTGTATCAAACAAACAGTTTATGGAATACATAATACAGTTTCCTGAAATAAAAGTTTCCTGGGATACAAGTCCCTTTGGAGTAACAAGTTTCCTGAATACAGTTACCTGCATACAGTTCCATGAAGTAAACAGTCCATAATAATACATCAGTAGTACCTATCAATATTCAATAGTTACAGTACAACTTCACAAACAAAAGTTCTAGTGTGCTAAGTATTTTTATCTACGATTACCTTTAAAATTAGGCATTTACGAACCAATAAAAATGTGTGAAATCATACATTATACATACATTAAAAAGCGTGCGTAAATGAATAATGCTTTTTATATGGGACTTTCATTATAACACCCAAAAGCGTGCGTAAATGACCATTGCTTTTTAAATGGGGTTTTTATTTTAGCACTCTTTTTTAGCTACGTGATTATCTAGTTGCGTTGAATTTAGTCGTTTGTTGTGTATAAACTTTTGGGCTGACAGTAAATTTTACAGAAATGTCAGACATAGTGAAAAATATTTGTTACTTTGAAAAAAGACAAATTACCCAATGTTATAATCAGTAATTTAAATAATTGTCCTCATTTTACTGTAAATATACACCGAGGTGAGAAACACCTACTACAAGGAAATTAGAAAAGCTAAAAGAAATAGCTTCAGAAAATTCTGTGAAGATATAAACACAGCTGCTGCGGCAAGACTTTACAAAGTTATGGCGAAAAGTAGGGTCAACACAGATATGGCTTTGAGGAAGCCAGATGGTGAATATACCGAAAATGAGGAGGAAAGAGTTCGACTCTTACTAGAAACTCATTTTCCAGGGAGTACCCCAAATGGGGGAGATAATCCTCTCGAAGGTCACAATAGGCCTTCAAGAGAAAGTATTACAATGGCCAAACACATTTGTAGTAACGATAGGTTGAAATGGGCCATGAACACCTTTTCACCTTTCAAGGCACCAGGAGCAGATGGAATTTTCCCAGCATTGCTCCAGAAAGGACAAGACGAAATTCTACCGCATCTGATTAGAATTAGTCGAAGCAGCCTAGAACTGGGTTATATACCTGAAGCATGGAGAAGGGCAATAACTGGAAAACTGGAAAAAGGGACACAACAAACCCCAAATCCTTTAGACCAATTAGTCTAACATCGTTTGTACTCAAAACGATGGAAAAGGCTATTGATAACCATATTAGAACGGAAATCCTAGAGAGACTACCTCTCCACCCATGTCAGCATGCTTACCGGGCAGGCAGATCTACGGAGACTGCACTGGTACAACTGACGGAGGATATCCGAGGTGCTCTAGACAACCAAGAAACTGTAGTATGCGCATTTTTGGACATAGAAGGAGCTTTTGACAATACTCCACATGAGGCAGTCAGAAGAGCATTGAACAGAAGAGGTGTAGACAGCACAACATCCAAATGGATGTCGGAACTGCTCACCACAAGAATAGCAGAGACGAGGACGAGCAAAGACATTGTCTCCATCTGCACTACCAGAGGATGCCCACAGGGAGGAGTAGCATCCCCATTAATGTGGAGTCTGACGGTTGACGAACTCCTGTGTGGTTTGACGGATCTCGGTATATCCTGCCAAGGATATGCCGACGATATTTTCATAACAGCCAGGGGAAAATTCGAGAACACCCTTTGCGATATTGTACAAAAGGGTCTGAACTATACAAATAGCTGGTGTAAGCAAGTGGGACTTAGCATCAACCCCACCAAAACCATCCTGATAGCCTTCACTAAGAAAAGAAAACTCAACCTCAAAACCATAAAACTTGATGGGAACGAGATTGAATGGAGACAAGAAGTCAAGTATCTAGGTTTAACTTTAGACCGTAAACTCCTGTGGAACAAACACGAAAAGGAGATTACATACAAGGCAAAAATGGCTATAATGGTGTGCAGAAATCTGGCAGGAGCAAACTGGGGCTGTAACCCAAAAATCCTAAGCTGGATGTACACTGCCATAGTGAGACCAATCATCACTTATGGAGCCATTGCCTGGTGTAGTAGAACTAGCCTATTGACGACGAGAGAAAACCTCTCCAAAATTCAAAGACTAGCCTGTATATGCATTACAGGAGCAATGAGAACATGCCCAACGGCAGCCATGGAAGTGATTCTCAACCTCACCCCTTTACATATGGTGGTGGAAAGTGTTGCAGAAAGAAGAAGATACAGACTAAGTAGAGAGGGAGTCATTAAAAAAAAACACCTCCTCACTTCTTAGAAATCAGACAACCTGTGACATGCCACAAGACGGTATGATGAAAAAATATAACTTTTCAAAGAAATTCGTTACGGAAATGAGCAACAAGAAGGAATGGGATCCAAATACCATTACCAGACTTGGAAAGAATGCCACTCAATGGTACACAGACGGCTCAAAAGCAATAGAAGGAACTGGGATAGGAGTGTTCGGGCCAGGAACCAAACACTCTGAAAGCTTGGGAAAAACCCCAAGTATCTTTCAAGCGGAAATCCACGCCATAAGAAAGTGCGCCCAGTTCAATATTGATAAAGGATACAGAAGACAAAGGATTATCATAATGTCGGATAGTCAAGCAGCCATTAAGGCACTGAGCTCTTGTGTAATCAGTTCCAAAATGGTGTGGGAATGCCTAGACAAACTCAATGAGCTAGGCGAGAACAACATAGTCACCTTACTATGGATTCCAGGACACACTGGAATAGAAGGAAATAAAATAGCAGATGAACTAGCAAAGAGGGGGACTGAAATACCTTTCTGGGGGCCCGAACCCTTTTGCGGAATCAGCCCCAATGTAATATTGGAAGAAATAAGTAAAGCCGAGAAAAAGAGAAGATCTGACCATTGGAAAGATCTAGTAGGACTTATACAATCAAAGACTCTTCTGGGTGACTACAACCTGTTGAGATCAAAAGAATGCATAAAGTCAAAGTAAAACTGCGCTAAGAGTTTTGACAGGGATCCTAACGGGACATTGTCGCCTGAATGGGCACCTGAAAAAGCTCAAAATAGTGGAGGAAGAAGAATGCAGATTTTGTGGAATGGAAGAAGAAACCTCCATCCACATACTTTCTAACTGCACAGCACTCCAGAATCCTAGAGCACAGCACCTACTGAGTAGAAGTAAGGGGGCACAATAGATCTTTTAGGTCTCAGTGAATGTCACCCCAAAACCATACATACATACATACTGTAAATATGAATTTAAATAATTAGAATTCGTTGTGTATACTTACACTTGTTTATGGAAAATTCATTTTTATGGTTTTTAACCCCTTCGGAGCACGTTTTTTTATTTTTTCTTCATTAGCTCGTAGGTAAACTTTTGTATAACACTTGTGCGTGAAATACTTTTGCGCACTCGTGCACTCGCTACGCTCGTTCCTTGCATTTTCGCAACTCGTGCGCAAAAGTATAACTTCACGCACTTGTATCATAAATAATTATTTTTTATTGTTATTAACCCATCTTTTTTGTAATATCAATATAGAAATTATATACATTTTTTTTTATCTTGATAGTTTTATTTATTATACAGAAAGCTTAAGTTCTTTTTTTAAACAGATTAAAAGTTAGCTGAGGTTTAAATTTGATTTTCTTTCTAATTTTCTTTTGGGAAAGAAAATTAGTGGCGCCCTAAAATAGCTTTTTCTGTTTTTCTAGTTATGCCAAAATTTGTTTTTCTTAAGATTAATAAGGTAACAAAGCCCTGCGAACTGGCTTAGTTAACCTCCAAATTTAATATGTTAGTTAGGCAAGAACCTGCAATAATTACCATTTTTTTTTGCAACGACATTCAATCATTATTTGTTTCATTGGTGCTCAACGTCAATCAACTAATTGGTTTCAGATTCCAACTTAGGGGGACATATTGTATATTTTTTTTTCAATAAGCTAATTTACCAATGAAGTACGATAAAAATTTCAAAATCGGTTCATTTGCAAAAAAAATCGATCTATCATAGGCGTATGATTGAATTTTATTAAGGGATTAAATTTTTTGTATAAACTTCCATATCATGAGGGTTAATTTATTAGTGAACATTTCTATATCATACAAGTACAATGAAAAGGGGAGTTTATTTATTTGTGAAAATTTCCATTTACTATAACCGTACGATAAAATTTTTGGAAAAAGGTTTGTTTATTATCGGCTTTTTTCAATTTTTAACTTGCCTTGACATTACAGGTTATGCTTAACTTTCTACAACTAAAACTATTTTTAATAGAAACTTCTGTTTCAGGTGTTTACCCCAATAACAGCAAGATCTAGCCCAAAACCTAATATAGTTCTAATTTTAACCGACGATCAAGACGTCGAATTGGGTTCGATGAATTTTATGCCTAAAACATTGAAATCCATTCGCGACCACGGTGCTGAATTTCGTCATGCATACGTTACTACCCCCATGTGTTGCCCGTCTCGATCGTCATTACTGACAGGAATGTACGTCCACAACCATTTTGTATATACAAACAATGATAATTGTTCGAGTACACAATGGCAGGCCACGCACGAGACCAGAACTTTTGCAACGTACCTGTCAAATGCTGGTTATCGAACCGGTGAGTATAATTTACATTTTTGTCCTTTTTTTCTTGTTTTTATTTATTTATACGTTTGGGTTGGGCTCATTGACAGCCCAGGCACTTGAACTGAATCTTTGTACCATTACCCATGCTATCCATCTACTTCCATTCCAGAAGCTTCGTGTCTTCTATAGGCAACCAGTTTATCTGGAGGGATCTTCAGTAGTTGTGGTGGTTGTATTATTTCCACTCCAAAGTGCTTCCGTCTGAGTCCTTGTAACTTCTCACAGAAGCAGAGTATACAGTGTTTCATCGTATAGTTCACATTTTCTGCACATAGGTTCACTAACTTTGCCCATCCTGTGCAGTGCAGTGCAGTGTCCAGTCACCAAGTTGGTAACTGTCTTCAAATTTCTCTTAACCAGTTTCAAAAGCCTCGACCAGAGTTCCTTGTTTAACTTATTCAGTAAACTCTTAGTATGCAGGTGTCCCTGTGTCAGCCTCCATTTGAGTTGGTGTTCCTTAACTAGCCAATTCCCGTCTTCCCCTCTTATGTAATCCTTTGTAATTCTACAAAATGGTTCCGGACCTGTGAAGGCTCCTTTAGAACCTTCTTTAGCTATCTGGTCTGCCATTTCATTCTCTGCAATCCCCTCATGTGCTGGCACCCATATTAGAGACACTTTGTTGTTTCTTGCCATCATGTTAAGTGATTCTTTACAGTTTTTTCACCAGTTTAGACCTGATAGCTTTAAGTAGAGCCTCGCTTTCAGTGAATATTTTAATTTTTAGTCCGGTATATCCTCTTCTGATGTTCTTGGTTTCGTTAATCGTTAATAATATAGCTGGATTCAACAACCGACCGTTAGTTTTAACATTGTCTTGATTTTAGGTTATTTTGGAAAGTATCTCAACAAATATAACGGATCCTATATTCCACCAGGATGGCGGGAATGGGGTGGACTAATAATGAATTCCAAATATTATAATTATTCTATTAATATGAATGGAAAAAAAATAAAACATGGGTTTGACTATCAAAAGGTATAACATAATATCCATAAATTATTAAATTTATTACAAATTGATATTTATATTTTAGGATTACTACTCCGACTTGATATTGAATGATTCCATAACATTTTTGAGACATTCAAAAAAGCAGTACCAATACAAACCAGTGATGTTAATGATGTCCTTTCCGGCTCCTCATGGTCCCGAAGACTCTGCGCCACAATTTTCCGATCTCTTTTTTAATGTCACCACACATCAGTACGTATCTTAGTTACAAACATTTATAGTTATTTACGTAACAAGTCCCGAAAGTGATATTTTACGGGATGAGTAGGCAGTTTCCAGGGCGAGTCGTAGGCCAGTCCCGTAAAATCAACTTCGGGTAGTGTTACGTGCAATATTTTTTCTGCAGCCGTTAGTAGATAAAAATTTTATCAAAATTTTATCAAATGTATTCGCTAACATTGTATCTATAAAAAAGTTTGTATCTTCTAGTTATCCTAAATGGTACTCGTCTCAGTTAAAACACTTAATTTATGAAAAATAAAAGCTCATGTAAGATTTAAGACCACGAAATCGCGTAACGTACTCTGTGTTTTCTGAACTTAGAGCGCAGAGCAAGAGTATAGCAAAGCAATGCTATAATTCTTATTTACATCATGTTGAACAAAATATAAGCAATAATTCTAAATTATTCTGGAATTATGTGAATTCGTTACGCAAAGATCATGGTGTTCCAAATAACATGTATCTTGATGACAAGTGATGGTATAGAAATAGTAAATCTTTTTGCCTAATTTTTTTCTTCGGTATAGTTCTAGTGTGTTGTCAGCAGATAGCATTTTGTCAGTGAATAAGTCACTTGATATTAATCCATTCAATATTCATTTAGGGGAGCTATTTTCTGAAATCTTAAATTTAAAAGATACCCCGTGTTCTGGACCTGATGGAATTCCTTCGTTCTTCCTTAAGAGGTGTGTGTACACACTTAGTGTACCTCTGTGTATGTTGTTCAACCAGTCTCTTGCCATGAAGTCATTCCCTAGCGAATGGAAGAGTAGTTATGTTAATCCCATATCTAAAGCGGGTGACAAATCTAGCATAAAAAATTACCGTCCTATCAGTAATTCCCAAACTATTTGAGTTGCTAATAACTAGATTTTTAGCTTGGAAATGCAGAAATGTCATTATTAATGAACAGCATGGATTTACTTTGGGTAGGTCAACAGTGACCAACCTGTTATTATATCAGAATGACATAATCAGTAATATGGAGTCAGGAATACAGATTGACTCTATTTATACAGATTTCAGCAAGGCCTTTGATAGAGTATGTCATGACATTCTTATATACAAATTGGGTAGAATGGAATTTCGATCATGGCTTTTGACTTGGTTGCATAGCTATCTAACCAATAGAAAACAATTCGTAAAAATAAAAAACTATATATCTGATTCTATAATTGTCACTTCGGGGGTACCACAGGGGTCCCATTTAGGTCCGTTGCTTTTTAACCTTTTCATTAACGATATTGGATCTATTTTTAAACATTCAAAATATTTATTATTTGCAGACGCCTTAAAAATTTACAAAACTGTCAGGAGTGTTGAAGATTGCTGTAAATTACAATCTGATGTTGATTCACTCAAAAATTGGTGTATTGTTAATGGTATGACACTGAATATTGATAAAAACTATTGCATTACTCTTACTAGGTCATCAAATCCACTTATTCATAACTACAGACTCCGAACTGATTCAATAAAACGTGTTAAGTTAATTGAAGATTTGGGTGTATTCTTCGACACTAAATTGTCATTTATTGAACACATCAATATAACCACTAGTAGGGGTTATCAAATGCTAGGATTTTCAATGCGAAATTCCAAAGATTTATCGGTGAAGGCTGTGACAATTCTTTATAATAGTTTAGTTTGTTCTCTTCTTCAATATGCATGTGTAATATGGTCCACACATTATAGGGTACATATATCTTCTTTGGAAAACGTTCAACATACATTTCTAAGGCATGTAGCTTACAAAATTCATATCCCAGTTGGTGATTATAGATACAATGATATCATGGACAGTATTAACATTAAGTCTTTGGAAAATAAAAGAACCTACACGGAACTTACTGTACTATTCAAGTTGATCTCGGGCACCATCTCGTGTCCAGAACTTCTTGCATTGTTTTCCTTTAAAATTCCCAGTAGAGTCACTCGTAGTTACAACCTTTTGGAAGTACCCTTTCACAGTACCTACCAATTATGGTTACCATTGCTCGGTTTCACGGCTTGCACGGTCAGTAAATTCATATTGTGATTTGGGGCATAACTTTACTGGAGTTTCATTGAATAATTTCAAAAGTAATTTAAGAGTTTAAATGAGCTAATGTTTATTATTTTATATTATTATCATTTTATTTTATTATTTTGGTGTTTAGTGTGTCAATTTACTACATTATGTGTCATTTTATCATATTTTATTATAGTAATGGTGTATTTCTGATGTTTTTGTTTAAATTTGTAACTACAAACTAAATTGTATAGTTTTATGCTCATCTTTATTTATAAATGTTTTCTACAAGGGGGTGATCCCGTTTATTAATAAATAAATAAATAAAATATTAAAAAATAATAGGGATAGATACTAAAAATATGACTTATGTTCCCTCATTAATTGTACAATTGTAACAGTTAGCAGCTTCACTGATTTCATGTGTAATAATTATTTCCTCGTCACTTTTTCGTTGTCGATTTCCATTTCTGGATCGGAAAATTGAAAATACAGTTGAACTATCAACAAATATATTTTGACAAGCGATGTCATAATAAAAATTCCGTAAATGTCACTGCTAAGGCCGCCTACATATATATTGAAAATTATTCCGAAAGTGAAAAATCGTACCGAAAGTAAAACAAAACATTCCGAAAATAGCTACTTTCGGTACGATTTGTGTAAAGTTCCATTTTCGATCTAATAAATCATACCGAAAGTTCTATTTTCGGGACGGCTGCAGGAAAAGATCATTTACAGAAAAGTATATTCTCTCAATCTGCATCCAAACCACCACTGAATGCTTGGGAAAACCCCAAAGTATCTTCCAAGCAGAAATTCCTTTGTCATTTAACGTCAGTCTATCTCTGCGACTGAGGCTCATCACGCCGGGAGCTCACTAGCCCAACATCCATGGACTCTGGACCTCGGTTTTACGTCTCATCCGTAAGACAGCCTATGTAATTGGTACAATGCCTGCGAGCTATGATATTATGCTACCCATCCTAGTAGTCTAAGGAGCACCCTAATAGTCTAAAGTGTTTTGCTGCAGGCTGTACGGGCTCTACAACGGTGTGGTCACACATCTAAGTACTAACGTCGCTCGATACTTCTTCACTGTAATTATCGCGTCAGAGGCGCTCCTCTACAGTGCGGAGTCGACGCCTGAATTATAGTTTATTTATAAAGAATGTTTTTAAAATGAATCATTGAAATAAGAAACATTTTTAGTACAACATTTTCTTTCAAACTTCCAGTACGCCGAGCTATGATCACGCACCAAATCCTGACAAACAATGGATATTGCAAGTTACTAAAAACATGTCACCAATACAACGAGATTTCACCGATCTTTTGATGACAAAACGTTTACAGACTTTACAATCTGTAGACGCTGCTGTTCAAAAGGTCGTAGAAGAACTGGAAGAATTAGGAGAGTTGGAAAATACTTATATTATTTATACATCCGATCACGGCTATCATTTGGGACAATTTGGATTGGTAAAAGTAAGTAAATGTTTCAAATCACCATTAACCCGTATCATTTAACAAGCTGATACTTTTCTGGTACTCTGGTGTGGAAATTCAAAGTAAAAAGTACCAAAATTCAAAACACTAGTACAATTTAATGTAAAATTATTCCATTTTAAAAATTATTTTCCCTTTTATACATTTCTAGGGTAAAAGTTTTCCTTTTGAATTTGATGTCCGTGTCCCCTTTTTGGTTAGAGGTCCAGGAGTAGAACCTGGAACAGTGGTAAACGATATAGTCCTCAATATCGATTTAGCGCCAACATTCTTAGATATGGCAGGAGTGGAACCCCCACCACATATGGACGGAAAATCTGTACTCCCATTATTTCAAACAGCAAAAAGAAAAAAGATGAAATGGCCCGACACGTTTTTAATAGAAAGGTAAAATTTTATATTAATCGAAACACATAGTAGAGTATTATTATTTAGATATTATTGTGATGATATCATTAGATATACAAAAACTGTACAAATTGTAATAACTTTCTAATGAAATGCAGGTGATAATTTGAATGGCTTAATGTGTTCTTCCACTTATTTTTTCCTGAGAATATAAATCATTGACTAACAGTATTTTAACATATTAGCTCCGGCAGAAGAGAAATGCCCCATCCAGAGAGAAATAAACAAAAACACTCTACATCCCTTTTTCCTGTGAATATAACTACGGAAAATCCACCAACGACAAGCTTTTCTGTTAACAATTATTCCGAACAAGAACAATCATCTACTGCTCACTACGTAGAAGGAACAGATTTACCAAAAATGTATGACTCTGCTGAAGATCAATCGGAAGTGATGTCAGAAGGAGAAGACGACGATGCAGATGATGACGATGATATAATTGAAGAAGTTGTAGAAGAAGAAGAAGAAGAAGGTGATTTAGAGGAGCAGACTAATTCTGATAATGTTGGATTAGCACTTGATTTTATAGATGAGGGTAATTATATTTTATATTTATCTTAAAGGAGAGTATATATTTTTCAAGATGTAGCCGAAACCTTCTCTTTTTTACCACTTTCTTTCTTCTTATCACATGGAGTGGCTCTATATAGTAACTGGTTGAAGTTTATCCAAAATCAATTCTTTTTGCAAATGATTTTGGATAAAATTTAAGTGCATTTCTTCCAGCCTCGAAAGTAATTTAAAAATTTGTGGAATTTTCTAGGTGATATGCAATTAGATAACCGACTTCCTCCAGTGGCTCTTTCGTCTAAACTTGAAAGATTAGCAGTAGAATGCTTACGACCAGAAATGCGGTTACCTTGCCAGAAAGGACAAAAGTGGTATTGCGAAAACGATGCTGGTAGATGGAGAAGAAGAAAATGCAAGTCAACTAATCAAATGATTACGAAAGATGTGGTTCCTTCTTTATCAAACAAGACGTTCAGAAAATGCGCTTGCTTTACGCCCAACGGATTAGTGTATAAAAAATTACCAGTAAGTATGCAAAATCAAATGCAGTAGCTAAAGACGTGATCGTCTACCTTGCCGACCTTTTCCTTTGATTAGACATTAGATAATTCCTCAATTTTTTACTACCTTGTAATAATTTTTCCCTATTACGATTGAACAGGAAAATAAAAATTAAGATAGCGACCTTGCATAAAAATTGTAATTTTAAAAACCTTGTAGCTCTCTAAATTTTCACTCAAGACCTATGTATGTTGTAGTTCTAAAATCAGCATTTTGAGGAAATTCTGAAAATTGAAAAATGTACTTTTAGGTATAGTTCTTTTCACGATCTAAGAAACTGACTTGACCTGAGATGGGATAATGTCATGCAATAAAGCCATAAAAGTATTAGCTGTGACAGGGTCGTATTGATTTTGTTGGTGAATAATAAATTATTACCTGAAAACTCTTATTAAAAATACTTTAATTTACTTAGTACTTTTTCTTTGTCATTAGGTATAGTGCGGCTCTGCATGGTAAATCTTAAAAGTTATATGGTTTTATTGCCACTATTTTAGAATGTTTACATTCTATTTATGATTCTTCAAGTATAATGACGTACATAATTCACCAGTGAATAATAGGTGCGGATACGACATGACAAGGATAAATAAGACCTATATTGAATGTTATTTATATGCAAATATAACAATATAATAGATAAAAATATTAACAACGCGACAAGAATTCGAACCCTATATATTCCTACATTTCTTCACATCACGCAGTCAGACATCTAAACCATTGCGCTGGGAAAACATACAGTGTGGAAACCACTTATGGAATAAAATTCTTTGTCATTATTTTAGAAAATTATAAAAAATGCCGAGTCACGTCAACTTTTGAATTGAGTTGTGCGTTATGTAAACATAAATGTAAATGTACAGGGTGATTCACGCAAGTATGCCATAGTCGGTGTTTTTTTTTATTAATGAAACACCCGGTATATTTGCATATTTTTGAAATCCTCTTAATGAACCGATTCCAACAAACTAAATAATGTATGGTCAATTATGAATTATACAGGGTGAAATTTTTATTTTTACAGTTATTAAACACCTACATAAAATACCTGATGTATTTGATTTTAATACATTAAAATAAATGCTCAAAATGTTCTCCACCTAGTTGTTGGCAATTGCACAGTCTCCTTTAGAACTCATCCTTAACTTTGTTTAAAGTTTGAGGTGAAATATTCCGTATTTCTGTAGTTATCCTCTCTTTGAGGTCTGCAATGCTAGTTGGTTGTGTAGCATATAATTTGTTCTTGAGATAACCCCACAGAAAAAAATCTAACGGTGTAAGGTCTGGCGAACTAGCTGGCCACTCAATAGTACCTCTTCGTCCAATCCATTTATTGGGGAAGATTTCATCTAAATAAGTTCTTACCATTAAAGCATAATGGGGTGTTGTCCCGTGTTGCTGGAACCAAACATTTACATTCGGTAAGCTAGGATCTATTGGGTTGGGATATAAATTTGCCAACGCAGGAATAACTTCATTTCTAAGCATATTTAAATATTTTTCAGCTGTCAAATTTCCATCTATAAATATAGGACCAATAATATGGTCGCCTATGATACCGGCCCAAACGTTCACCTTTTGAGGGTACTGAGTATGTGTCTCACGCATCCAATTAGGATTCTCTGCTGACCAATATCTACAGTTCTGTCGGTTTACCTCTCCACCTCTCCATTCAATATGAATGTTGATTCGTCAGAAAAAAGAATGGTACCAAGAGCTATCTCATTTCTGTTCAGCTTATTCATCAATCTTTCGCAGAAATCCATTCTACGATCTGGATCGTCTTCTGTTAACTCCTGCACAAAAGTTAATTTGTAGGGATGAAGTTTTTCTTTATGAAGATATCTTAGAACAGTTGTATGACTAACATTATTTTCACGGGCAATTTGACGTGTACTTTAAGTTGGATTCTCTTCGACACTTAACAAAATATCCCCTTTAACATCATCTTCAACGAAGTGTGGTTTTCTTTTCAATGGTTTGACATGTCCAAGTTCTCTGAATTGTGCATGAATTTTAGACACAGTACTTTGTGAAATATTAGGCAATTCGGGATACCTGTGATTAAATAAGTTTGCCACTTCAACTTGACTTCTGCAGTTATCCTCGTACCCGATCATCATTAAAATCTCAATTCGGTTAGTCTCAGTTAAATATTTCATTGTTATGTCGACAAGGAAAGAGTGTTTGACAAAGATTTTACTTTTTCAGTAAAAACTGTCAACACACCAACCACTGACAGAATATAAAACAATCCACATTATTTACCGATTTAAAACAAACCACATTATTTACCGATTTTGTCTAATTATTGGCGTTTTTAGGCAATTTTTAGGTATTTATGATAAAATTCATGGGCATAGCAGGTTTTGTTTAATATACAAATACGTCTAATAATTAGTTAGTTCAGATTTTTGATAAATCCATATTTAGCTAATTTAAAAAAGTACCAAGATTTCAAGTGTAATAAATTATTAATTTTAAAATTTCACCCTGTATAATTCATAATTGACCATACATTATTTAGTTTATCGGAATCGGCTCATTAAGAGGATTTCAAAAATATGCAAATATACAGGGTGTTTCATTAAAATAGACAACACCGACTATGGCATACTTGCGTGAATCACCCTGTACATTTAAGTTTATGTTTATATAACGCACAACTCAATTCAAAAGTTGACGTATCTCGTCATTTTTTATAATTTTCTAAAATAATGACATAAAGAATTTTATTCCATAAGTGGTATAAAAATTTATGAAGCTGTTGTATATAGATAATGTTAAAATAAGAAAGTGATGTTTCAAATAATTTATAAGGGCGACGACCCAGCACTGTAGTGGAACGCATTCTGATGCGATAATTACAGTCAAGCAAGGTCGGACATGGTTAGTACTTGGATGGGTTACCATGACAGGGAAAACCATCGTATAGGGCCCGTACAGCCTGCAGCGAAACACTTTAGACTACTAGGGTGCACTTTAGACTACTAGGGTGAGTAGCATATCACAGCTCGCAGGCATTATACCAATGAGCACGAGGTATAATGTAGATATGCCGTCTTTCGGAGGAGACGTAAAACCGAGGTCCCGAGTCCATGGATGTTGGGCTCGTTAAAGAACGCTACCACTGGTTGGAACACTAGTGGGTTCGCCAAAATTTCCGGTTAGGGGTAGAGTGCTCCCGGCGTCGGTGATTAGCCTCAGTCGCAGAAATAGACCGACGTTAAACAACAGAATAATAAAAAAAAAAAAATAATAATTTATAGCTGATTGCATGAATTTTAGAAACATCATATAGTAAACTTAAATTTATTGCCAGACAAGTTGAATAAACTATATGTATATGAAACCCTATAATTCCTTCCTAAATGGGAAAAAATAGACAAAAAAAATAAATTCATTTCTAACTTGGTGAATAATAGGTACTATTATAATGACATTTTTTTTTAGTTACAGAATACTTCCAGAAGCAAGTACTGGAGATCTGTTGGTAACAGTAGAATTAAACGAGATTCAGCATTGGAAGAAATATTTTTTGAAGATTATGACGACGAAAGTGACGAATCTCACACTTTGTCGAAAAGGGAACGAATGCTGAATTTGGCACATGTTGAAAATGCTATGGAGGATGTAGAAGATCGGATACACGGTTTGAGAGTGAGTATGAACCTAGCAGCAGTAAAGGTTTACCTCACTAGAGAACTTGACAAAAATTTTATTAGCAAAAATGTAATGTGCATACATATACAATACACACATAAAAAATGTCTAAGGAGCACACAATTTCAGAGTAATATGGTTTCTCTTTTATGAAATAACCAAACAATTAATTTAGTTGAACTTTTTACTATAATAATCAATGAAAATCATGAATATTTATTATCCATATTTCGTCCAGCAACATATTAATAACAGCTTGACACCATCTTGGCCCACCCCACATAAAATTGAATGATTAATTTATGGGTAATAGGGACCATTCTTGTTTAAGATCTTGAAGATCTGATCATTATTAAATAAGTTTCTCACATACCAAAATAATAACTTTTTGTATCAAGAATAAAATTATATTTTATATATGATAATGTTTCAATTTCATTATTCTTTCCAGATGGAAAACAATACGATTAACAATGATTCCTCTCTAAAAGTCAACCTAAACACCAATTCGATCGGTCCGGCTTGTTTTATACAAAAAGGGAAAATTAACTGCTCGACAGTGATTTACAAGGATAAGAAAACATGGCGTCGATCCCGACATCGCGTTGAAAACGAAATTCAAGAATTAAAATACAAGCTGGAGGCTTTAAAAGAAATTAGACGGCATTTAAAAAACACCCGACCTCCAGATGATATAAATAATAAACCAAACATTACAGAACTCAACAGTTTCAACGACTTGACTCTTCAAAGAAATAATTTGAATATAGGAATATCTAATAGCCCAGGATTATACAGACCAATGCCTATTGGTAGTAAAGTTAATAATAAGAAGAGGAGACGAAAACCTTTAAATGTAACAACAGAAAGGATCTCAACTGATGCTTACCCAACGGAATATTACATTAATCATACTACTACAACTGAGATAGAGAACATTTCTTCTAGTACTGCTGCTATGGAAGGGTCTACACCTTTATCTGAACTAATAACCAACCATCATCGACACGGACATAAGGTTTATAATTTTACACAAAAGATTACGGCTACAACTTCAACGCCAGTATCATTTGCTTCTACGAGAGCTAGAAAAGTACAAATTCAAAAGGTAGGTGGCTTTAATTTCGACTTAAATTATCTCATGGAGTGTGTTGAATGTATGAACAATAGTATTGGTGTGTAAAGTATAATAATAATTATAGATCAGCTATCGAGTTTATTTGCTGTTAATGTATGACAAAATTTGCTAATAACAGCTTCTATTGGAGACTGATTTCTTGTCATTTTTATCAATGATCAGATAATCAGTATCAACTGAAAGTTCCTCGTCCAATATATGATTTTGTTTTATATTTAGCCTCACAAAACGGACGACTTAATTCCACTCCCAAAAAGAAGAGTAAAACCAGACCTCTGCCATTGTGATACCTACGTATCCAACGAAGATCAGGAAAAAGAAAACAAGAGACGTATTAAGGAAGAACGGTTGAAAAAGAAACTACGGAAGCAGAAGAAAAAAGAACAATTGGAAAAAGAGTGCGGTCTTGAAAAGATGAACTGTTTCCATCACGATAATGATCATTGGAAGACAGCTCCGTTATGGACGAAAGGACCTTTCTGTTTTTGTATGAATTCCAATAACAATACATATACTTGTATCAGGACTATTAATTCAACGCACAACTATCTTTATTGTGAATTTACCACTGGATTTATAACTTACTATAATTTAAGGATAGGTAAGTAGCTTAAAATGTTTAAAGTAGGTTTTATAATGGTCGTTTTTTAAATATGACTCCTACAATAAATACAAATAACTTTATCTTCACCCGTATTTTTGTTTTTAGATCCATTTGAGCTGCAAAATAGAGCAGATTCTCTCAAACCTGAAGAGCTTTCTTACCTACATGACGCTTTAGCGCATCTTATGGCTTGTAAAGGAAGAACTTGTACGACTTCACATTTTAATAATCCACATATAAAAACTAGAACTAGAGCTAATACGCTACCAATGCACAATAATAATTTGCAACATTTTAAAAAGAAAAAATTTGCAGAACCACGTAAGTTGATTCAATACCATTAATATTTGTATTAAAACTTCCTTCTTCTAACAATTAAGATCATAATTATTTTAATTGTCGTTCATCGTTATTATATCATAAAGTTAAAGAGTGTAAACCTTGCCTTGTTTAGTATTTCAATCCTTATCAAATATTTATTATAATAATTTACTTACCGATTACTTGAAGATCAGCTTCACACTTTTTAAAACACAAGGAAATGGACAAAATGTTGGAACCTCGAATAAGAGTTTTATAATCGTAAATTCCCATTAACCGACATTTTAAATTCATATTTAATCTCAGCTACATTAGCTCACGGCGATACTGACGGGACGTAAATTACCATGTTTTCAGTTCGCTGTGTATAATTCAAACTATAATAGCGTTGTACATATATGTGACTCATAGCTCACTAGAGTTTTTGTTTACTCTAAAAAAAAGTTGTAGGTATGTCCTATTCAATTCCACCACAAGATAGAAGAACTTACTCAACACCATGACAATTCGTTTCAAAATTCAAAACTGTAATTATCTATGGAATCATTGTAAGATTTCTAAATATTTTAGATCTTGGCAACGAAGCGATAAGAGGTGTTTTGCAGCTGGCAAGGCCGGATATGAAAAGAAGAGACAAAATCAACAACTCTACTTTTCCACGTGGAGCTCCTAACAGGAAAAGAAGGAAGACGTGAACAAATTCACCAATATATTAATGCTTTCGCTGTATAACTGGGAGGTATCACAACCACGTACAAGATTGTCTCTTGTATCGTGTTTTAAATATAAGTGATACTAGATAGCTCCAAGACCAAACTAGCAATAAATTTAACGCTTTTAAAGTATTTATTAATTTATTTTTCAAAAATTAATAATAAACATTTGTGCATTTACCTTTGAGACCCCATATTGGTGTTTTAGTTGTAGAAGAGGATTAAAAATATTTTGGAGCATAAAATATTTCTGATTAAAATACCAAATATTATTTATAGTCTTCAGAATTTGTAAAAAATTACCCTTAACATGAACTGATCAAATTTGTAAACTGCGTTTTATTCATATCATATACCAATATCCCTGGGCAACAAAATTAATAGAATATATAGGTAGGTATAGAAATCAAGAGTTAATTATTGTATAAATAATTGTGCCGAAGTAAGACAGGTTATTATTGTTATTATTACATGATAAGGGCAGAGGATCAAGTCCTGTTTTGCCCATAATAATTTACAGAATATAAATAAAACAACTGACACTACACTAAGCCTAAAAAACTACAGATCGAAAATATAGGTCTATTTGATTTTTGAAACTATTAACATTTTCCGAGCTAATTATTTGCTGAGGAAGACCATTCAAAATATCGAAAATTCTGTTACCTACTTAAAAAGTTTTGCCTAAAACGAGTTCTAAAAGGCTCTTTCTTCAGTTTTAAGGAGTGCCACGAAGACGGTCGTCTAAATTGAGGGGGCAAACTGCTTGAAGGTCGCCAAATTTGAATTTCAACATTCGGAAGGAAAGAATAAGGTCACCTCGGAGACGTCTTTCTTCAAATGTTGTAAGATTTGCCATGGTTAATCTCTCTTCGTAGGTAGGTCTAACACGGCCAAAAGACAATCTGGTTGCGCGTCTTTGCACTCTTTCTAGCATTTCACGATCTCGAGCTGTCTGGATACCACGAAGGCCCGGCGTATTCAAGTATGGGTCGGACATAGGTCTTGTAAAGTTTGCGATATGTTTCGAAAGAAGCTTTAGAGAAAATTTTTTGTTTACAAATATGATCACTCCACGTAAGTTTCGAGTTTACTAATAAACCAAGGTCGGTTTGTGATGATACCGTGTTTAATGTCTGTCCAATGATGGAATAAGAATTTTGCGGATTATTGTTTCCGATGTGTAACACGACACACTTATCAATGTTCAGAGGCATCAACCAATCAGAACACCATTCTTGTAGTTTATCAAGATCATTCTGCAAACTTAAATAACTGATGTTGGGATTTCCGTAGTTTCATGTCGTCAGCATAAGCCGAAATTGAGCTTGACAGACAGTGTCGAAGATCACTGGAATATGCGATGAAAAGTAGGGGTCCAAGAACCGAACCTTGTGCGATACCGCTAGTTAGGGGTCTTTTCTGGGAGAATTCTTGTCCAACTCTGACTTGGAAGAACCGGTTTGTTAGGAAGTCTGAAAACCATTTGTTAAGAGTACCTCTTATGCCAATATGATCGAGCTTTTGTAGAAGTCTACGTTTTGGCACTCTGTTCTTTTTATTTGTCAGGTTTTAGCTAGTTTAGGATAAAGAAGAGAAAAAAAAGAATACAACTTTAAACTTTTAATTTTTTTATAAAAATTTCCTTGTTTTTAACAATAGATAACAAAATATCAGAATCATTTGAATGCAGAGAAAATGGTAAGATTTCTCTAGGGCGCATTCAAAAAATATCACAATTTATTTTTCTTTACATTAATTATAAAATAAATACAAAAAATATGTTCGAGAGCAGTTAAAATAGTGAAAAATAAATGCAGCTCAGAATATATTCAACAATTCACAACAAAAATACGAACCTTGAACTAATGTTTTAAGAAGGCGGATGTTCATACAAGAATGCACAATGAGCAGACGGATTCCGATACTCTTCATATTATTGTACTAGTTGGATTTTTTGTGTGAAAGAACTGGATGTAGGATGTAACTAACAAGAGTTGATAAAATCTCCATTAATAACTAAGTACGGCCAAATTTTAAGATGCTATAAATTTATTTTAGGTGTATTTTTCACCGGCAAAAATTTAATATACTTACTTATTGTCTATGCAAAATAATTTTGAACTTTTATCAAAAATCACCAGAAGAAACTTCATTACGTAAAATATGTTTTAAATAGTTCATCAAAATTAATAAAAACATCCATGTTGAACCATTTTCTTACTTAAATTTCCGGTTTCAAAGCAAACGATATAAACAGTCAAGAGAACCGTTCGACTTCCAACCTTTTTTTTAACTATTAGAATTTACTATTCACTACACCTATCTCTCATCTGGTTTGATATTTGATTTAGGTGTGCTGCTACCTTCTTTGGCTTTTTCATCACTGATATCTACTTTTATTGAATCATTTTCTACTTGAACTTTAATTGGAATTGGATCTATTGATGGAGTATTTTCTATAGCCTTGATTCCAGCTGGAATATAAGAATCTTCTTTTTCTGAATGGTATATACTTTTAGATTCCCTCCTTTCTTGTTCCGATTGCCATTCAACCTAAACAATACAAAGTAAATCTTATTACAATTGGTTTATTAATAACTATTATGCAGTTTTTCTCATCAAATCACTTTTCTATTTCATGTCAAAACATTCTCCAACAACATGCACATATTAATAGTGTTACCTTTTGTCTGTGCTGTCTGGCATGATCCTTGACTTTATCGATCACCATTTTTTCTGTAAGAACTCCTTCTTCTGATGAATATGCTGCTGCCTGCCAAGATACTCCAAGTTTAGCTATTTCTCTGCCAGACATACCTTCTGTCATTCGAGCCATTTTACTACATAAAGCACTGTAGTCGAAGTTGTCTACTTTCAGTCGTCTGTAAAAAATAAAACAGACCAATTGTATAACATGATTATTCAAGATAAATACAAAACTTTACTACTTGTGTTTGAAAAATACTTTTTAAACCTTTTCCAGAGAAAGTATTACCTTATTCCTTCTGTAGCTGGTTCCAATACGAATTTCTGGAAATACAATCTAATGAGACGCTCTCTTTCTTCTAATCCAGGTAAATCAAACTCAACCATTTCATCAAGACGATCATTAACAGCCCAATCAAACTGTTCAGGAGTATTTGAAGCTAAAACTAACATGAACTTCCCACTCTGTTCACCTGTGCGGTATAAGAATGCATTAAGAGTAGCTCTAAGATCTTCTGAAATATTTTCTGAGGAGCGCTTACGTAAGAATGCATCAGCTTCGTCAACAAAAAGTATGAGACCTAAAAATGTAGGATATTACAACATGTTTACATTATTAGGTAAGATGTAATAACCTTTTCGGGTGCTATTTGCCCAGTCAAATACTTTGTGAATTGCTGTAACTCCATCTCTTCCCATTGGAGCGATATCTCCACCTGTTAATATGGCATAATCCATTCCAGAATGTTTAGCAAGTTTCTAAAATAAAAGAAATTATATATAAACAAATAAACTTCAATATTATGTATGTTTAAATATATTGATTACCTTTGCAAACATAGTTTTGCCTGTTCCAGGTGGTCCATGCATCAGTATATTTCTGTAAAGCCCTTTGTTTTGTTTGGTGTTCTTTGTTGCTATAGCTACATCTCGCAACCGACCTTCTAACTTTGGAGCTAAAACTATTCCAGATAAAGCATCATCTCCTGTATTTTTCCAACTTTTTACAGTCTTGATGGGATGTTTCAGACCTTCCAAAACCGAAAACCTTGAAGTTTCTCTCACCAAAGATGGTTTACCTTCAAAATATAAGAAGTATAAAATAAAACTATATTATGAATCCTCAAAACATTTTAACTATGAAAGTGATGTTACCTAATCTAGATTCTATGTATCTAGCAGTAATGCTTGTAGCCCCTTTGGCAGAATAAATACCAAGAGCTACCAAAGATAAGCCTCCAGCTGCTGTAAGGACTTTGTTCCAGTCTGTAAGAAGGGTTTGTGCTCCTGTTCCTATAACTGAACCAGCAGTTCTGAAATAAAATAACAGTAATTTATTTTAATACCAGCTATGATGTTTGTCAAACTACATTTAGACCTCGATTTAGACTTACTTAATACTTTCCAAAACAGTAATTCGATTTTGTTCAGCTTTCAGTCTGATCTGTTCAAGAGTAAGATCTCTATTTTCTCTATCAACTTTTGCTTTAGCTTTTACTTCTGCTTCAACTTTCTTCATCTCATTCTTGTGCCTGAGATCCATTTCATGTTCTATGGTAGCTTTTCTCATTGCTTCTTGTTTTGCAACAGATTCTTCTTGTCTTCTTAAGTTTTCATCATTCATTCTCTGCTGCTGCAATAATTGATCATCATACCTGAAACATTTAATGCAATATATAAAATATTACAAGTTCTGAGAATTAAAATAATTTTATAACCTCTTTCTTGCTAACTGGTCTTGGTATTGTGCTCTATTTTGATGTTGTCTAGTTTCTTCCTGTAAAAGTTTTCTTTTTTCTTCGGCTTCAGCTCTCTTTCCTTCAATCTGCATCTGAGAAATATGAGCTTCATATTCCTTAATTTTGGCTTGGTATTCTACTTGACGGGTTGATTCTTGCAATTTAGATAATTCTAGAGCTTCCTTTGCATGTTCTAAAATTGTAATAAAAAGTCTAGTAAAAATTATGAAACCGGTTTAATGTGCTCAGCATCTCAAACTTAAGCAATAATAGAAATTTTGTTTTATATTCCATTCATTAAAACTTATTTGTGCTAAGTAACCACCATTACATAACCTTGATAAAGAATAATTCCTTACTAGATTTCTCCAATTCCTTTGCCGCCTGGGCAGCTCTTTCTAAGGCTGTGGAATCAAACCTGTAGGCCTCCATCGCTTTACGTTCGGCTTTAGTCAAATTTGGAGGTTCCTTGTCATCTCCACCCGAGCCACCAGCTCCAGTAGGGGTTCCTAAGCCCACTTGTGATAAATCAGGAACTTGATCTTTACTTTTACCGTAACCAAATATCCACGACATTTTTTAGTTATTATAAGGAAATGATAATTCTATTTGGTTGGATGAAAATTGAAATACAAATTTAAGGTTAGGTTTGAGCTTTAAAAGGCATGTGTCTCTTCTTCTACTTTATGAGCACAGATGACTCAGATGAGTCGATCTGTCGATCAGAAGCAGAAATATCAAAAAATAGTGCGAATAAAAGTTTTGTGTCAGTATGCTGGTTCTATTCCTTTTTTCACTAGGTAGAATCAAAAAATTATTCTTCCTAAATGCAGATTCACTTTTGAGCTTCAAATATAATTTAAAATTAATTTTCACACAAAATTTTTACGTGGCTATATACAGCCAAAAGTAACTTAACAGCTTGTAGAGATAAAAAAATCTTCTTTTTTAGTTAAATGTCAGTGTCATTCCTAATCTAAGGTGTCATGCATGACATGACAAGGTTATGCAATTAAAAACAAAAAAGAATGGTTAACAAATCAAGAATTTTTACAATGAAAGAATGCTGCGAAAAGTATCTACTTTGTACGATAAATAATAAAATAATATGTTGAATGACATTTAATTTGTGTTTGTGTTTCAGGTTTCTGACTTTGAACCCACTCAGAACACTAAGTTACCGTAACTTCACATCCACAGAAATATCTACTGCTTTACGTCCTTTTTATTTTTCTGTTCATCCTGATTTATTTGGACAATATCCCAACGAAAGAGTGAATATTGGTTCTTCTTATATGTAACAATTTTAAGTAAATTTAAATATTTCCAGGCTACCAACGAATCATCCTTACAACAGTTGAGTTCAGTTTTAGAGAATATACAAACATCTAAATTAACCAGACCTGTGAGTTTGAATTTTTATGTTAAACATAAAAGGAACAGCTCAGGTACTTTATATTAAGGAGATATTCTGGTCCCAGTAAATTTTGGTTGCAGAATTTTGAACCTGAATACTGAATTATCATTATAATAAACAATTCTTTATTTTTAGAAAAGTTTCAACTTATAAAAATAAATTTTCAAAATGATGGTATACGTGCTGCCTTGACCACAATTCTTAAAAGTTGTAATCTTCCAACAGATTACATAGATAGTATTATACCACCACCACAAGCTTCAAATGACCAGAATTTTAAATTCAAGTATCAAAATGATATTGACTTCACGAAAGTTGATGATAACCACCCAATATTTGCACACATTAAAATGCAGATGAACATAAAAGAAGCACAAGATTTGTTGAAATTGAAGAATTATCTGATAAAAAATGCTCCTGAAGCATTAATAAAATCACAAAAGGGAGATATTCATAGGTAAGATACATTATCTGTTCCTAATAATGTTTTGTCTAGTTTTTATATTTTAGAGAAGAATCAAAAAGACTTCAAGATACTATAACTGAAGATTTAGGAATTAAGGAAATTCGCTGGGATAGCAGTTGGAGCGATGAACATCAAAGAGGATGTATGCTTAGTTTTATGTCTCTAGTGACACATCACCCCACTATTAAATCTACTTTGAAAGGTGATACATTAAATCTTATTTTTTGTTTTGCCTTACAATAGTTTGAGTTTATTGAATTGAATGATTTACAATCTGGAACTGAAAAATACTTTTATGTGTCTATTTTCTGCAAGACGTGTGAAATTTAAATTTTTATTTTTGTAGGTAGAGTCTTGGTATTTTCTTCATTCTTCACTGGTGTAAGTCTTGATGGCCACATCATGCTTTACAATGGAGAAGTTAGACACAACTGGTTGGATGTAAATATATAAGAAAAATACTATGTTTAGTATATTCAATTTACTTTTATTTTAGTTTATTAAAAATATTGACCGCTATGATGCTGCCTTAAAGAGAATTCCTGCTTTTGAAAAATCTTTGTCACATGTTTTAAGGAATATTAAAATAGGCAGACGGTAAAAATTTTGACTTCCGACAGACTTGAGTGATTGATTTTGAAATATAGTTTAATAATATATTTTAATTAAAATTTTCTTTTCAAAAATGAAAGTGGTAAAATATTTTTCTAGGAAATTCATGCCCAAAATTGTAGCTGGTCAGTATGAACAGAACCTCAGGCAAATAACAACATCTCTTAGTGATTATATTGGAAAAAAACCATTTCCACAAGAATGGCCCGATTCTTTGGAACAATTTGAAATAGTAGTAGAAACGTAAGCATTTGCTAATTTCAAATATGTTTGTATAATCCTGAAAATATCTGGCTGAAACTTTATAGTCTCTGTTTTAGTGAAGCTGGTCCAGTTATGGTATCACCTACTGGACAATTCATAGTTCCATCTACCATTCCTGGATCTTATTTAGTCAGTTTCATCACCAATAATTTGGAAAATGCAACCAAAAAAATTACAGATTATAAAAGGTAATTATAGATTTTTCCGATAAACATCTCTTACTGATACAAATGCAACATTTAGGTAGATTGTATTAATACATTTTTTGATCAATAATGTTTTGTTTTCACAGTAACAAATACCTTGAACGAGCCTTAAATAAAAAATGCATTGATGAGTTGGATCTTGCCGTTTTATCGAAAGAAGATAATATTACGCCGGATCTGATGATACAATGCTGTGAACGGTTGTTGAAATTTAAACATGAAATTCAGCCTCTGACTAAAGATTTACGATTGAATATTTCCAGCTATTACTCTGTTCTTTCTGATGGTTTGGTGTGTATACCTTGGAATTTTGTATTGTGATTAAAATTGTAAAATGTAGTTTAGGTTAATAAAATGTTTTATTTTTTCTACTCTAATTTATTGTTTTATTATAATGAAATAAAAATATCTAATAAAATGAATGAGTAAGAAAGTTATTAGCTTAAAATAAAGCAATGAAAAAAACTTCATTGGTACTCATTATTTAAGAATATTATAAACCATTTAGCGTTTTTTATTAAAAAGGAAGTGTTCTTGTATATCCCATTTTTGGCAAATCAAACTCCGTCTCTAATGTAAGTTCCCTCATGTCAACGACTCCTATTGTCAACTAAACAGAAGAATTTGCTGCGACATCTATGAACGGATTAACCAAACTTTTGTTATAACCATGAAAACGTAGAACAAATGTATCAAATTTTAGATAGCCGCCACCAAAAGGGGGAGCCTCGGGCAATCAAATTTAAAAATTATTTTCAAAGTGCCCCGAAACTAAGAAAATCCTAAAAAATAAGTCATGGTTTGCAATGGACCCATCTTTAAAAATTCATAATGTACAGATCGTTCTAATTTTTTAAGCACTAATTAAAGTGTCGCTTATTCTTTGTCTAAATTTAATGTAATATTGCTGGTGAAGGGAATCATTATCAATTGCCCCTGTTTTAAAAATCTTGCCTTCGCGCTAGGCTGGCTTTGTCTTTCACTCTCGTAAATTTGAATACCTCAAAATGTGGACACAAATAAAATGAAAAAAAAAAAAATTATAAATAGTTTTTATTCAGTAGGTAAGTAAAAAAAATATATTAATTTAATAACAGAAACGTCAATATTAGTTGCAAACGAAAAATTAATATGTTAAAAAGTTGTAGATGGTTCGCACTTAAGGTTTTATATTGGGATATCTTTATACAATGCTTAAAGTAGGTATCTACCCAAATCCTCATATACAGCAAACACTTAATACTATGAACAGCAAAACAGACTAAGGATAGGCAAATCTTTGATAATCATAGGAAATCTTAAGAAAATTTTCAATTTATAATTTTTCTTTTGGAAAATTAATAAATTCGGTGCTCTTTTTACCATTATTGCAGTTGTTATAGTAGTTCTTGTTAATTTTTACAATCATACTGTTTATTTTACCCAAATTTTTTTGAAGCCTATTGATAACCTGATTTAATTTTTTTATTTTCGACTTTAAAGCGTAACAATTTTAAAATAAAAATGTCAATGCGTTAAGAACTATTTCAAAATATGTAAAAAATCTTGCATTTCAGCCTTTTTGCAGCAACTTTATAGTAGGCAATTTATATATTACCTAATTAAATGCAAATTTAAAAACCAGTCTTCTTACATTCATTGAGCTGTATTGATAGAGGGAACTAAGAACTAACCCGTATACTTTACTATGTTCGCGGGTCACAATCCGGTCCCTGAACTGGGACCATTCGCATGCGTATTCTAAAAGGTGGCGTTCGCGGTTAATATAATTCTGAATTTTCAATAATAGTTCGGTGTTCGCGGATCGGTTCGTTATTGATTCGGAATCAGTCCAAGCAGTTCTCTGATTTTGGTAAGGACTGAAAGTTCGGTTCGGCTGCTCATGCGCAAATGATCGATATGTCAGTTGTTTTATAAGACCGTTCGCGGTATTGGGCGGAGTAGAATTCGATGAGACATCTGGCGGAGAAAAATGTAACTAGCGCAACGAGTAAAATAATTCGTTCCGCTTTGTTTTTGTATTATATTCAAGTCAACGTAATTACCGTAAATTCGTACTTTATTTGTTTAATTTTGTGTCAGTGACAAGTTTAAAACTGTGTTTTTCTATTTAACTCAACTGTCATCATTTCAGAGGTAATATTCTTATATTATCAGAGATATTATGGAAGAGGTTATGTTATTCTATTTTTTGTTTTCATTGCAGATCAAAGAGAAAATAAGTCGGTATTAAAGATTAAAAATATTACTCAATACAAACCTACCTTCCCTGCAACTTTTGTAGATATAATTATATCAAAAATAAAATAAAAACACGAAATCAGATCTAAAACTAAACAGTTAATTGAACGCTTGTACTTTTCACAAATATCAACCATACCTATTACTCAAAAAATAAAATATTAGGAGTCAAAATTTAGTTTAACAACACATAATACTAAAGCACAGTCAAAGAAAAAGAAAAAGTTTTACAAAACACACACTGAAAATAACTAAAACAGCAAAATAAAACCACTTAATATCAAAGGGCTTATACGGCAGCTGATTTGTTTTACTCGTTGCTAAGATGACATTGACATTTCAGAGCACCATCTATCGAATTCTACTTTTCCCAATACTTAAAACTATTTGCTGGTTCGGAACTAAACATGCGCTCTAGACAATGTACAGTTACTTTCAGACTGGTTCTGAATCGGTTCGGATTGTGACCCGCGAACATGTGGCAATCGTTCCACAGCACACAATCGTTCGTGACTGTGTGCGTGAGCTCTCCGACTGTCTCTGTCTAATCGCTTCCTTATTAAACCAGAACAGTTGAGGAAGTATTTTATCTCTGGAGGAACTCACCAATCTCTCTCTCTTCGGGCGAACGGTGAGTAGAGTAGGATAGTTTCCTCTATGCAAGGGTAGGTATAGCTCGATGCTTACATTATTGAGCCTATTTGTTGTATGCTGCTAATTTCCAAGATGTTTTTGACAATTGACATTATTATATGTTCTCAAAATCGTCTATCTAAGCAGTTTTTCACCGCAGCTTCGACACTGCGAATCTAATAGGACATGCTGCGCGTGAATAACCTTAAAACATTTAAATAGGTTTGCTCCAACTTGCATTTAGGAACCGCTCTGGGATCGTATCGAGTACTGTATAGTGCGCAATCTTCAACTAGGGAAAGAAATACATTACACTTGCGCGAACAATAACCTGCTAGAACGGTTCTATCACCATATAGTTCGATCGAACCTTATATTTTGCAAGCCTGAAAGCTGCAGTGAAAATGGACCGAAACACTTGCGCAATATTCTTCAACATTTCAATTTTTTTTAAAAGGCTGTAGATAAGTATAACAGCTGTTAAAAATATTGAAGCAGTCTCTACTACAACAAATGATCATAGTGATTAGCTTTAACTTGTTTGTAAATAAATATATCATCTGGTTTATTAAATTATTTTAAGTAGACTACTGGAAATCGTAAACTAATATTATTCAATAACTTCTAAAACAAAGTCGTCAGTGAGGTATACGTATACACGCGATTAGATTCGTTTAATCTGAAAAAGAAAATAAGATCAGATGTTGATCAGTTCAACCACCGTACACTAAATACCGACAAGTAAATTCACTTGCGTCGGAACGTTTGAAAATTTTGGTAAGTACATCTTTTCTCTGGCGCCTTACACGTCTGTTATCATAATACAACACTCGATTTCAACCAGTTGAACTAGTCAGAACTCGCCAGACGATAGGAGGGGTAAGGAAATTTTCGGTAACCCATAAATCGACATGAATTTACTTGTCGGTAGTCAGTGTATGGTGGTTCAACTTATCATGAAAACAACATACCTAGTTTTGAGGATTTTACGGTTTTCTTGAAGTAGGTTTTTCTGTAAAAATCTCCAAACAGAACCAGCATAAAGAAATTTTGCGGTACAAAGAAATAGGACAGAACACTTGGGTAATCGCATTCGATAAAAAGTTGTCTGGCGTAAATGATTATTAAAGTCGTAAATTGTACCTAAAACAGACACAAGTTAATTATACTCAATTCAAACCCAAACTACCTAGGATGTAAACAAACACCGGTGCAAGACATGCACTTGCAATACTGCCAAACTTATTGTAGTATTAGCATTGTTGTCAGAACTTCCGTTTTTCTATAAGTATAATGAACTTTTTTTTATGTCGAAACTCTGAAATTATGGCATTCGGTTTCCTACTACTTAGAGCCATTACTACAATATTTTATATCAAGAATAACTGTTTGTCGCCAAACAGTATATGAAATAAAGTATAAAAGCTTACCAGTTGGATTTGCGTTATGGATTTTTTTAATGCTACATTTGTTTTCCATTTTTCATCCCAAGCACTAAGGAAATAGTAGATGTACATTACGACATGTACGGTTCCATTGATTAATCCTACCCATGTACCGTAACCTCCTGCGACAAATTTTACGGCGGCCCACATCATAGTAAACATACCAGCATGATGGTAGACGTGCAGAAATGACACTTGTCTTTGTTTCTTTCTGAATACAAAGAAAATCTAAAACACACAATTTTCAAAATTAGTTATCTCAATTTTTTTTTATTTTCTTAAATTGGCATAAAACAATAGTAGCTATATTATACACCAAGGTTGAGAAGACTATTATTATTGACCGAGCACCAAAATTATTTCGCTTCGCCCCGAGCGGAATAAGGTGCGAGGTTTATAAATGTCTTCACCACCATGGTGGTATATACAATTTTTCCCACTACTAGCCAAAATTAAGACAAAAATTAAAAATAATTCACAAACGCACCACTAGAAGCGTTTACCCTGTCGTCTGACTGACAAGTATACTGTCAGTTTTCGATATATATAATGAACGTACTCGTTATGTCATCCGTCATTTTTGGTTGAACGCGAATTTTAAACTAATGACATTTTTATTCGAATGATTTTATCTTGATAGGTAATTTCAAGCAGCAAATATGTTAACGACAATCTCCTGGGTGTACAAAATTATGTTGCAAATATTTTTGTTGAACTATCCCTGAATTATCAAAATATTTGAATTTGTCCATTATTGACCTCTAGGTTAATAATAGAAAAAATTATAGAAATTCAACTTCTCAGTTGGCTAGAAAAAGCAATAATTGCCAACTTCACAGCTAGTAGTGGAAAAAGTTGTTTTTGTTAATAAATTCTGATATAGCTTACGGTTTCCAATAGATCGGCCAATCTAGTTATAAAAAAGAAATGGTATAACTTTAATATATGTAAGGCATGAGGAGAATTGCTATAGTTGATCGGTTCACAACTCCAGTTCATGTGGTACCATATCTCGTACGTAGCCTATAATAATAAAATGTTTACATCAGCTCTCAAATAAAACAAATAGACATTTTTTCTTACCTCGTGTACGATATACGAATTGGCGATAATTTGCAAAAAATTGTACACAAGCAATACGTTTCTGAGATCGAATGGTTTCCGATTTTTCATTAAACCAGGCCCCAAGCGGTAAATAATGTAAAAATATGCTGCTAAAACTAATATCGGATAAAAAACCGATGACATTAAAAATAGGTTCTGTTCTTCTGGTCTCTTGTCTGAAACAAAATGGTAGGTATGTTTAAGTTATTAATTCGTTGAACAGAAACAGAAGAAGTAGCATTTACCAGTTTGTACCTACCGATTACTTTAAGATAATCTTAACATAACATAATCCTATACAGATTATAGACTCCGTTTCACATAAGAAGGAGCCACGTGAAGTTGCAGTGGTATGCGCGAGCTTGTCAAAAACCAGCGCCCTATTGTAAAATTGACATTCGACTTCGGCTTCAAATCAGTAGCGTAACGTTTTCACATTTTGTAGGTTAATAAAAAAAATTAGAATCTGTCAGCCTTGACTGTGGATAATTTTTCCTTCAACACCAACAAGTTTTTCAGGAGGCATGGTCATAGATCAAATAAAACTCAAACACTCACAAATAAACTAGCTAAACGTCTCAAAATGTTCAAAAATCAATAATATTCGATAGTAAATGTTAGTAATAAAATTTCAGTCGGCATGAGACGGTCGTTACGAGGCGACATAGATAAACAAGACAGATTTTGGTTTCTGTGCAAGTCAGTTGGCAAACTTCAAGTGGCTTATTCTAATGTGAAACGGAGTCTACCTTGTTTTTAAATGAAGAGGAGTGATTTCAATTCAAGCTGGCATTTACTATTGATTGGTCAGCAGGTCAGCAGGTTTCACACAGCTCTTTTGATACAACTGACAACAACATTTGTCAGTTTTGTGTTTATATAAAAATATTATTACTTAAATCTTTAGTAGGTAGACCTTTTTTACGTTCACGTTTTATTTTTAACTAAGTATTATATTCCAAGAGCAATTTTCATTATTCATTCTGTTTGTTAAACAAAATCCATGCTTGTTTTTTCTTGTTAATAATATAAATTTCCAAGTAAAGTCTTATTTTTGTAAATATTTATACATCAAGTTTGACTTACTTAACATTGTAATTTTATGGCATTTTTCTATATCAAAACTTCTGTTGACTTTTAATTTGTGCTCTAATGTAGTAAATGGAGCATAATTTAAACATACAGTAGCATTCTCTACATACTTATTTATCATCAAATTTGGCATAAGTTACTTATTATAATCTTACATTTTGTTCATAATAATGCGATATTTGGTTACCATTCTCGCCATGGCCTGTGGCCAATGATGATTCGAATTCTAGATTTACTTTGACCCTTTATTAGACATGACAACTGCGAGATAGAAAGGTAGACGAACGCCTCAAGAGCTAAGTAAAGTAGAGCAGTTTTCATGGACATTTTTAATTCTATGATAAGAATAAAATTATCCTGTGCATAATTGTAAATTCTAATAACAGGGACACATACAAAAGCTCCTGTAGGAGGAGGTATAATGAGTATGTTTCGATGCTTTTTGATATAATAAGCATATAAAATATAAGATTCAAATCCGAACATACCTGCGACTTCTTCAAAGAGCCAATTATATCCTTGATACATCGTTTTTAATGTCAACGCCATTTTTGGAGGTAACTTTCTTTACTTTGAAACGAACTAAAAATGCACTGTAACTGTTGTTTGACGTTTCGGAGGCGATGTTAATAAACTGATCTGGTAAATAATTTTGTAAAGAACAATAATGCGTTCCTTAGTCAAATTAGCATAAAACATTAATATGTATTTTTGGTCACGAACTTTGTGACAATTTGAAGACGAGACCGTTTAATTTATTCGAAAGATATGAATTAGCTGCTGAGGTATTGTTTGTTAACAAAAGGGACTGATTCCGTTGATTTGACGTAAAATATGTTTTTTATCATTAACATAAACAAGGGAAATTTACTAGATGGAGAATTTTATAAACCACGACTTGAGATTGTTATTTAAATTGCTCCGCCTGTTCATAACCTACCCTAGTAACAATGTATGCTAATTATTGATTGAAAAAGCGCTTAAGCGGTTTTATTGTTCAGTCCAAAGCTGAATATCGGTATCAAACTTATGTTGAGTAAACCCTTGTTAAGCTCTTATTCTCCCAGAAGTGGAGAATTTAAACAGCTATTACTGAACATTATGGCTTCCAGTTATGACTGAAGAATAGCATCTTCAGCTCTTACAGTCGTTGTAATTCTATTTATTCAGATTGTGTAGTGTAGTGTAGCTGATTTAAATTGCTGACAAAGCTTCTATGCAGCTCTTGTTCAGTTCACCTTTTAAAGCAAAAACAAATTAATATGCATTATACATTTTTTCAATTTCTGAATTTTATATTATTTATTCATCTCAACTACCCCAGGTAGATGCTATTATATTATTGAATTTACAAATATTTTTACTTACCTTTTCTTTTTTCCTTCCTCCGGTGGGGATTGAACCTGGGACCCGTGGATTATCATTTAACAATCGATTCATCTTTAGCCTCTGCGCCAAACGAACACATGCTAAATGTTTGCGAATAATGGTATTTGTAAATCTATATGGTTCAATATTGGCAGAACACCCGCCTATAACCTGTGTAAGATTGAAAAAATGTATTTGAAAACTCGCGAGGAATGTGGGATTGAAGTAGAAAAGCTATAAGGGCATGCAAGATTCAGAAATATCTGCGATTATGTGCTTATTAAAAAAAACTTACTAATTAAAGAACAACTTTTAATTTAATATTTGAAAAATTTTAATAGACATGATGAAGAGCCCCCATTAAAAAAAGTCCAAGTTATGCCAAGTTCCACTGCTACATAAACATGTTTATATCATGTATTAGAAGTACCGAATGTTCAATTAAACTTGATTCAACCTGATGATGAACGGCCACCAGCAGGACCAAGCAACATTATTAGAGCAACTGATGTCTTCATAAATTCACCAGAACCTGATGAACTGCCACAAGCAGCACCAAGCAACATTATAAATGCAAATGTAATGAATGCAAGCTTTATAAATTTGCCAGTCAAGTGAAATAATCAAAAACATAACCTAAAAATCACTGAATGATATACACGACTGTATGCATAAATTCTCATTTCAGCGAATATCAAATGGCTGAAGTAGTATATATTTAAGTATTTATTTTTTGTTCACAGACTTCTTATATGTGAACAATATTTTTAAAATGGGCTGAACTAGAACACTTCTTCAGTCTGTGTTAATAAAAGCTGAACAGTGGCTCTTAACTTCTCTGAAGAAGGGTTTATTCAGTGCATACATACTAAGCTGACTATGAATAGCTGAGCTCAACCAGCTCATGTTCAGCCATTTTCAAATAGCTGAGCAATGAAATATTTGTTGAGCAGAAAAACGCTTTTTCAGCCTTTATTCAGCTAGTTATAAATAGCTGAACAACACCGGATTAAGTAAGCTGAAGAAATGCTTATTCAACCCAAAATCAGCTACATAAGTATATTGCTGAACAATATCTACTAAGTTGGCTGAAGAGGCACTTATTCATTATGTAGTTCAGCTTTATGGATGCTGCTGAATAATGGCATCTATTTTGTCTCATTCGGCGCTTATTCAGCTCATTATTCAAGTAAGTAGCTTAATCAGTCTTTAACACCATCAATCAACTACTAATCAGCTGATTGTCTGAACAGGCCCAATAAATCAGCGTTCATTGTTACTTGGGTAACTTTGCCCTTTATATTGACGTATGAAGACCAGCCATTTTCTTCAGTATGCCTTAAGTACCTTAATAACTTAACTGGGATATTCTTCTTCGAAAGGGATTGACTATGACTATGGTCTATTTTTATGTAGGTACGAGGGAGTAATAGAACCTATAGTCTGTTTCTTATTGTCTGACAGCACGCTAAAAGGTCACAGATGCTAGTCAGGTAGTAAACCATAAGCGTCACCGTTCATCTAAGGAATTTATTTACTACTTAATTTTATACCCGATCTGATATATAAAGGTAATATGAATCTAAATTCGGTTAGTTAAAACAACTTGATAATTTCCAAGAAACATTACAATACTAGGGATTGTCCTAAGGACTACTTAGAAATTTTGCAGGTCTCGCCCAAATTTGTATAATTTGTTTTGCTCAGAGTCGCTTACGTTCCATAAGTGTTAACTGTGTTGCGAAAAATGTCTTCAAGTTTCACCCCAGTAAAGTGTAAGAGCGTGCTTAGCTTACAAACGAAGACTGTAGTGTTAAATGTGCATGATGCTTAAAGTTTCTAATACAAAACTTAGTACAGCCATCTTAAATATAATTACAGAATAATCTTTAATATTTCCTAGCATTTTCATAAAGGCACCAGAGCTTCTTGATGGATGATATCTACTTTATACTGATGAGGCGCATGATTTTCAAAGACTCTGTGAAGTGTTATAATATAAGAAGTTGGTCTCAAAAATGCGAAGTAGACGAAAAAATCCGTAAGACTCCGTTTCATTAAGGAAGAAGCCACTAGAGTCTAGAAGTTGCAGTCGTATGCACGAAGATCTGAACGTCAATATCGGTAGTAGCCTTAGGCTTTGACCGATATTGATCTTCAATTAGTAAATTTGTAATATTTTATAGCCAAAGTGATAATTGGGGTTTTATTGCAATCTAAAGCCAACGGACCATATCTATATACAAAGAATGTACGTAACGTCAGGACTTCCCTAGTCTGGCATTCTGTATACTGAATCAAAATGTTTACTCTTGTTTCCTGTTTTTAAAACCGTGTAGTAGGTACAATAGCATGTAATATTGATATTTGACCTCTTAATTTTATTCCTACAACTGTAACATGAATCGTATTCGTATACATGATTGTTCATTTAATGGTATTTATTAATGATAAGTGATAATGCCTTTCATTATTATTTTTTGTAGTCGCTTTTAGGGTCAACTGGTTTAATTCAACTATTTGATTTTATTCGTATTAATTAGACTGTGACCGGTCAGTGAAATAATGCAATACATTATGAATAATAAGAATATAAATAAGGGGTTTTAACGTAACATTTAATAATAAAGACAGTCTTAATAATTTTTTACTGATTATATTGCTGGATATTTTGGAACATGAGGAAAATTTAAAATGTCTGAATTAAAGTGTCTTCTAAAGGCGCGTTCTCACGGGTCAAGTTTAGTTGATAAACTTTAGTTGATCAACAAAAGTTGAATAAAAACTGTATAATGAGAACCTATCTTTCAATAAAGTTGAGCAACTTTATAATTGATCAACAAAAGTTTGACCCAGTGAAACTTTTATCGTTCAAGTGATGTGTCATCACGAATTGTTTTCAAGTTGAAACTTGTCTTGAAACGTGTGAACTAGACAGTCAACATTTGTTGAATGTGTAGTAGGTACTGGTCGTGGTGTGTGTGTTTGTCTTTTATTTATGAAATAAAATTTTACTGAAAGTATAAAAATACCAGAACAATGATCCTCAAGTGGTCTGAAAATGTTATGATGAAATTTTTTGAATCATATCATAAGTATGATTGTCTCTGGAACCACCGAATGGATAAATATAGAAATAGAGATGCACGAGAAAATGCTTTGGGTTGTATTGTGAAGGAAATGGAAATTCCTGGTCTTACCATTGCTGATTTGAAAAACAAAATCAAGATTACTAGAACCATGTATAAAAAAGAACATTCATTGATGTGTAAATCAATAAAATGTGGAATGGGATCAGATGAATTGTACACACCAAAATTATTTTGGTATAATAGAGCGGATATATTTCTTAAAGGTGTTACTAATACAAGAGATACATTATCAAATTGATTCAGTTTTTATTGAAATATGTGAACAACAATTAATTCAATTCGTGGTCAACTTTTGTTGATCAACTAAAGCTGGTCAACTAAACTTGACCCTTGAGTACGCGCCTTTAGAGACTCTATTCCATACCAAATAAAATATTTATTAGGAAAGGCAATAAAAATCAAATTAGATTGTATGGTTAGCTATTCAACAATAAATCATCAAGTTAGTCAAAAAGAAGTATTCCATTTTATAGTTTCATAACATTTCTTATATTTGTCGTTCATATAAACATTATTTATGACGACACACTCTGCCCCACGTCACCAATAGATGCTTTACACAAAATGCTATCGCTTGGACCACGTCATCTATATACAGGATGTATGGAAGTATAATAACTTACCTACTTAGGATAAAAAATGTTTTAAAAAAAGTTGTTATATTTGCACCGATACAGATTTCTAAAATATTTTGAGATGTATATTGGGCGTTCAGCTTAAGCGAGACAACATGGTTTACTTTTTCTTAATAATAGGTATACCCTTTATTTTTGTGTACCATCGAATTCAGCATCTAAACATATCTTTTCTTTTCCCACAAGTTACGACGTTGCCTAGATTTACAACATTATAAAGACATAATTTTAAGGGATAAAATAGTTTTACAAGATGGTAAAATAATATGTATATAGGGTGATCTATTTGAAAAAAAAGGTGCTTTTGCTGATTGAAATCTTCTGATTAATGCTTATCCAAAAAACCACAAACGAAACTTCTACCCTGTTCAGATAGGTACTTCGTATACTATGGCAAGTTTATCTGAAGCCGTGAAAAGAATGCAGTCGAAAACATTCGATATTGCCACGTTTAACTATGGAAAAGCTAAAGTGCTAAATATGTAGTGATAATAATTGAAAAAGGGACTTTTTATTATTAACAATATCAACAATATGATTAAACGTTAATTCTTTAATGTGCTTGTTTCCTTGGATTTTTTCTACTAACATTATTTTCTCAATTTATGAATATTAAAAGATGATCACTTTCCAAATTTGTTACGTGCTTCTTCAAGCTCTGGCAGCGTTGTACGAAAACCATAATTACCACACCCTCCGAATTACATAATTGGTGATTTTTATCGAAAGCTGACTTCTTATTGGCGAGCGCGTGCGTGTGTTCTTCCCTCTCACTTCGTCAATTGACTGATATTGATTTACCCAGTGGCGTTGGTATTGTCAGTTACCTTTGTATTTTCAATTTTACTTGGTAAAATAGGTACCGTACGCCATTTGTACGTTTATGACATATATGCCTCGCCTCTTACCGATTCCCCCTATTTACAGATAAGCTTGCCAAACTATACCTACCAAATAAGTTTAGTTGTTTAGTTGTTTAGTTGATAACTTTTACTAGACGTCATTCATAGTGCACCAATTTTCGTCAAATCCTCATATTTTTCGATCCTGCTTGGCAACATCGAAATTTATGGGAGAAGAAAAGTTAGTGCTAGATGCAGAATTTTTCGCTGAATTCAAGAATTTCAAGAATATTCAGATTTCTTGAAATTCCTCATCATCTCTTAGTCCATCAAAATAATCTGGTTTCCATTGTAAACATATAGGTTATATGTCATATCAAAATTTTGAACTACTTGAACTTACCATTATTATTGATGGTTCAGAAAATTGCATAATTATCTCATGGGTTAACCAAAATAATTCTTGACTACGTTTCGTACAACACCCTAATAGCTTTGATCATGGGTTAACCCTAAGCTCTAGTTTAACCGTGCTTCATAAAACAGGACCTTATAGGTTGATGCATATAACTTAAATAATAAAATCTCCAGTGTTGAAGGGTAGGATAAAGAAGCACACTTATTCAATGGTAAAAATATATTTATAAATTCAATTTTCTGTTTTAAAATACCAACAAATATTAACAATCGTTAAAATACACATAATTTGTTTTTTGGAATGGTACAAGTTGCAAACAGCTAAAACTTAATCTTTGTACTATCCTAAGAATAATAATATATTATTCCCAAATATATTTTTATAATTAGTTGATTGGAACATAACTATTGATTCTAGCTCAATTTATTTTTTAAACAATTAACCAAAATATGATTTTTTCCACTACTAGCTGTGAAGTTGACAATTATTGCCTAGCCTACAGAAAAGTTGAATTTCTCTATTAGTGGTTAATGATTTTTTCTATTATTAACCTAGGTGAATAATGGACAAAGTCAAATACTTTGAGAATATTGGGGACAGTAGTTCAACAAAAACTTGTGCAACATAATTTTGTATACTCAGGAGATTATGTGAATAAAAATGCCATTTGTTTAAAATTCGCGCTCAACCAAAAATGACTGATGGCATAACAAGTACGTTTATAATATATCGAAAACTGACAGTGTACTTGTCAGTCAGATGACGGAGTAAACGCTTCTCGTGGTGTGTTTGTGAATTATTTTCAATTTTTGTCATAAATTTGGCTAGTAGTGGAAAAAATTGTATAGGTACACACCATGGTGTTGAACACATTTATAAACCTCGTACCTTATTCCGCTCGGGGCAAAGCCTCTTGCGAAATAATCTTGGTGTGCGGTCAATAATTATCGTCTTCACCACCTTGGTGTATAATTTACTATTAGGGAACTTGAAACTGCGCATCAGTCGTCCAGTTTCCAACCGTTTGAGATTGCACTACAAACATATCGTAGCCCTGCGACCCTATTTTTTGTTTTATAACCTCACTTTATTCTACATAATATTTCCATGATTCAATTTGTCTGGAAGTTATCTTTGACTTTTGCTCGTTCATTATATTCGTTACAATGTATTATTAGTAATATTTATTAAGATCTGTCGAATGATACATACACGTGATAATGGTTGCAATACATAATATTGATGGAGCAAGGAATTTAGTAAATGAAAAATATAAAGGCAATCTCTGAACTTGAAATATGTCATGTCTACGTGACGCCACAAGCTATTTTGATAACATTCCGGTGGTAAAAAAATAAACAAAGCGTTCAGAACACGTGGTACTTAATAGTGAGGTTATGCTGATTTATAATTATAGATCGTGTTTGTGTTTAGTTGGTTTTGCTTCAGTGTTTAATAATATATAATAATATAGGTTAATAGTGGTTTGTTGTTGGATAATTTTTCATCGTGTCTATTGTTTATTGTTTTACCACAGGGGTATTGCCAACTGTCACTTGTCAACTGTCGTGGACATGCCCTCAGGGACGTATATAAGGGGGGGTTTTGGGGGTTCAAACCCTCCCCACATACTGCCGCAATATGAGTATTTATCGGAATGTGGCAATAGAAATAGATTCCTCAACAATTGTGAATAATTTAGCTGAAGAGGTTAAATTTACCTTTGTGAGATTGATTTTCTGTTTTAGTAGAAGCTTCAATTTTCAATCATCTATCACTTTTTAAAATAGGTGCTCCCAAATTAAATATACAGGTAACATCTCGGCTGGTATGGGAATGCGGCGAAGAACTTAGAAGACTGGCGACTCGGATGACACTGGATGGGTCCCAGGTCACAAAGGAATCACTGACGAACTTGCAAGAGCAGGATCATCAACACTGATGAACGGATCCGAACCATCTGTGGGCATACCCAGATGCTCCACTAGGTCATGGTTAAAAGGGTGGGTAAAAGAACAATCCATAAAACTCTGGAAGAATACGCCCATGCAAACACATGGGAAGAAATTTACAAAAGAACCATCAGAAAAGGTAGCAAAAGAACTGCTCTCAATGAGCAGGAGCAAACTACGCACCATAACGGGGCGTCTTACGGGACACTTTCCCACAAAGGAGCACCTGAACAAAATAGGGCTGTATAACGGAGACCTCACATGCAGGAGGTGCAAAAAGGACACTGAAACAGCAAAAACTAAATGGAAGACCCCAAATGACTCCAGAAGACTTCTACTACCAACCAGTGAAGAACCTGAGCTAATACAGGGAACGGATTTGCTGAATAGGCTGTAGTCAGAATGTTAGGAGAATCCACAATAAGCCCAAGAGACTGACTGAGGTGGTGCCGGCAAAGGGACGGCTCCTTTAAAAAAATATATACATGGCTATAACCATTTCAGCAGAAGGGACAAAGCGAAAAACGATGTTTGAAAATACTTTTAGATGTAGCCAAGTCAAATAAATAATTGAAAAAAACTTATTATTATTTCTTGAACTTGAAAAATTGCTGTAGGTCGTGGCACCCGATTTTTTTTGCCTCAGGCGGCGCCTTCAATAAAGCTTGTCTCTTCTAAACCAATCAGATGAAAAAAACCAAAACCCTCCCCATGTAAAAGCTATAGCTACGTGACTGCATACCCTATAGAACCATAGAAAAAATGTAGGTTATAAAATCTTGTACGACAAACTAGTTCCGTTTTCTGTCGCTAGAAAAAGTAGCGCTTATCCCCGATATTCACTAAATCTAAATCAAGTTCACTAAAAAAATCATTTCGCTAGAAACAGGTAGACT
>CAJUYH010002289.1:41097-59216 GCA_910591685.1 Galerucella tenella | reverse complement strand
GTTTATCTCATAAACTAACCACTTTAACCTACAAGTATTATACATTTTTGAAATCAGCTCAAAGAGGAGTATCCAAATTTTACATAAAAAATATGAAAAGTGATTTAAAAAAATAAAGGGGATGCTGCTAGGGGTGAGGGGGTGGCTTTTCCAGTAAGTTTAAATAAGCCATAATGCTTGCCCCTTTCAACATAAATTGACGTGTTTTTGGATTTTTTCTAAATACCAGTATTACAAAAGTTATTAAAGGTGGATACTTTTATCTGAAAAGCACTGTATATTGAGACAAAACTAAATACCTACACTTTTTTTTAAATATTATGAGTAATTGCTTGAATGAACATAACGTATATCAAATCTCCTGTCACAAAGCTGCACAACAATTCATTTGATTATACACTATATCGTTATTATCTCTGGGGTTATTGTAAAAATATATTAGGAATTTTTATGTCCTTTGTAGTCAGCTCGCCTTGAAAATATTTGTGCAGCGGGTTGTTTCCTATTGGCATAATTTCGTTTTATTTATACGCCTGGAATTCTTAAGTGCCATTCAAACAATAGCAATGCAATGATGTTTACGATGCTTTCAAAGGGCATAAACATCTTCGCTCCACAATTAAATTACATAATTAGAAAATACATTCACAAAAATGTACCATTCCTTTTTTATTTATGTATTTTTATTGGTGTACAAACGTAAAAACAAAAATTATGCAGCATTTCGCTAACTACATGCCTTAGGCGGTCGTACGTTCATGTGAGGCCGTTCGTATCCAGATGATAGATGGGTCAAACGACCATCCATCTCCAAAACGCATTTGTACGGCATTGTCAGTAACAGCTCGAGGTAGACATGTCCATACACGCCCCACCGTAACGTATGCATACCCTACTCCCTGGGCGATAAATATTTACCCCCAATTTATTTCCGGGATAGAGAAAGGCCTACAGACAGTTGGTCGAATTGTGCCTTCTATATAATTTAATCTTGTTATTAAATTTCTAGTATTATACAATTTGATAAGAATGATAAGAACACGAATATTAGATACAGCAAACACTTTGACGTATCTAAGATCGCATAACAGTCAGCTCAGCTTTACACCTACAAGCCACTAAATCCCACGGGATATTTGTGGGACTTTCAACTACTTTATATTCCCAGCTATTTCTCACCGATCACAAGGTGAGTCAACCAAAAGAAAATTTTGAAATCGCTTACAATAATTCACTAACAAATTCTGATAACGTTTATTCAGGAATAATATGGAAGTGGAATGTATTATTGAAGCAGTACACATCTTTTAACTAAGGTAGCTAGCTGACGAAATATTGAACCAGAGAACAGATTGGAAAGGTGACTGTATCTTGAGGATGTGAAGCACTGTCCCATTGAAAATTTAGACGCCATGGGAGAATTTCTCCTAGAAGAGCTTTTAAAAAGACTGTTGAGTCTGATGAGGATGAGGACAACGTTACAAGCAAGTGCACAAAAACCCTAAAAGCTGAGGTACCGGAGAGTCAAAGTCTCTGAATACCGTCCAAAACTAATCAAGGAAGACTAAACTAGATTTCAAGTAATTGAGCGAAGCCCCGACCCACTCTGAATAGAGTACACGCATAATTCATATTTTGCTGGGATATTAATTTATAATAGTAAATATGATATCAAAAATTACTAATAATAAGAAATAAACCAGTTTCCATTGGAAATTACTCCCAAATATTAAAATAAGATTCAAATTTCAATGCACTGTCCGACCACAACCCGAGGACTTCCGAACGCTACAGATGATACGTGTGATGTCATATCTCTTGTGTTTACTTATGTCAATATGACCGGTATTGCATTAGGTTATGTGTAGTTGTGTGTTTATATTGTATTTTAATTAACTATTAATTGCTTCATCGACGTAAAAATATCATTTATATGTTTTTTTTTGAGACCATCACGTGTTTGTGTGTGCTTTTTTTATTTCTAAAAGTCCAGGTAAAGTGGAAAGTGGGCATAAATATTCGATATTTCCGAGAATATTTTAAAACTTTTGGAAGAATATATTTTATTTACTAGTTCAGTGTTCAGTGTCGATTCTTTCATATTTTGTGAGTAAAGATATGGCTAGCGAAGGTTTTGTAAAAGCACAAACTGATAACTTGCCCAAAGTAGACTCATTTATGCTGCTTGAATTTATGAAGTCAAACAGCTGCTTTAATGCAGAGGAAATAAGAGGAGTTAAAGCATTATCGTAAGTACGATTTAAACTATGTTTTACTTAGATAATATATACCAACCATATTTCGATGTGTGGTCGTAAGAAAATGATGTTTTTATGATTGATTCCTAGACATATGGGTACATAACCTCAAACTATTTGAGAATAAAAATTACCGGCATAGAAGTAGGTACTTACATTAAAATGGTCTTCACAAACAAAAGTAATGCCCCTCTCTTAAGTGTATTTTTGCTTGTGCTACCAGGTAAAGTAACAAAAATTTTGTCTGGAGTTTTAATAGACGTTGATTCACACACTGGAACAATGCAATACTTGGAATACAAAGTTGTTTTTCGGCTTTATCCATTTTTGAAGTTTTCAGAAACAAATTAGGTCACAAAAACTCGCGTGATACACGAATAAGAACGTGAACAAATGACGTCACTCCATGTGGCAGCCATCTTTATGACGTGGAGCGCGTTTTGGCGGACTTTTAAAGTCGTTTTAAAAGTAAATATATATTTTTTTGGAAAAATGGCATGCAAGGTGTTAGGAGACCTGATAAAGCGTCAATTCCCATCAATAGCAAGATTTATGCTTGTACCCTATTGAGCAAGACAGTAGGTCCCATACTGTCGTTACGTCAAATGTCAAATTGTGCGTGAAATCCAATTTTACATAACTTTAATATACAAAGGTTTTAAATTGCCAAATTGAATTTATCGATACACTTTTCTGGAATCTCTGGAAAGGTGTACCTTTTATAATTCAAGCTGGAACTACCCTATACATCCACACCTTTTTCCTGACATATTAAGTAACTTATATGAAATGCTGGTTGTAATGAAGTTTCATTATTAAAGGTTATTTCACAAGTATTTTAGTGTTTACTCTTCAGCAGCATAAAGCTACAATTATCTCCCGTGTGTTATTTTACGTTTTCCAATGAAATATTGTTTTTGTGAACCATGGAAAATATTTGAAGCTACTTTCATGAACTTTTTTGGAGGTTATAGCTGTAGACACTTAACAAACAAATATTTCTGTTGATAACTTTGTGGATATGCTATATTTTTACACGTCTTAAGACGTAGCATATGGAAAAATAGTGCAACTCGAGTATAATATGTAAAATGATATGCGTAATCTTTAGAAATTATGATAATAAATTGTTGTCTATTTTATGCAAAACCATCGTGATATTCCAACAGAATAATAGCATAACAACCATAATAACGTCCTTTCGAGGGTGAGATTCCTTACGTTGCAAACGAGTTTACATATTTAATAGCAGAATAGGGTTGTTTCGTATTGTGTTCTTAACCCCTGACATGATATTTAATCTAAAATTGTCTTAAAACCAGCTTCTATAATCAAATGGTTTCGAATTTGGGTTGTGTATGTGAAATATAATGAAACAAGTATAATTTTGTTCCTGTATTAATAAAAAATGTAGGAAGATGAACAGATTCACAAAATTCCCATCTGTCATGAAACTTTCAATAGGGATCTATTTATTATTGAGCATTGTTTTCTCTTATAAGCGTAGCTACGATGGATTTAGGAGTTCAATCATAAAATATTCTCATTTTATTTAATTCACTGACGTACGAGAAATTTTTTTTTTAAATTGTCAAGTAATTCGGGCAGTTTGTTCCTCATTATACAAATTTTATAAAAAAAAATCTCGTCCCGTTTCGAGTCGAGAAAATACAAAGAACTGAATTTATCATCGTTTATTTCTATTGTATGCAAAAGAACATCTAGTTATTTCGTGAATAACGTATCATATATTTTCCGTGAAATAAGTAGACGCCAAAAGTATATGAGCGTCTACGGTTACGAATGTTGCACATTTTCTTGGGTAATTCCTTTATACCTCGCGGAGAGGAAACGGATGTACATTCTCTGCGAGGTGACGGCGCTTTGTTGTCATAAAAAACGCCTTATTCTTCGGGTAAGTAATTAATTCACACGCTACGACAATCGCTTTCAACCGAGAAAGAATATAAGACCGGATAAAATTTATTTTTGGAATTCAATGAATTATTTAATAATAAAGTAATAACCATAACAAACATTTGTGGCTTGGAACTATAGAAACTTCTTCATTGGCAAAGGCAAACTGTTAATTTATATAAATCAATTAATCATTTCATAGTGAAACCAATCATAGGTCACGGAGCCATTTTGTGGGGTAGTAGAACTAATCTACAGTCCATTCAGCTCTCAATGAACTAGATACGCCCACAATTATTCTTCTCCCTCTTTCATCAGTTTTTCTCATATTTCCCTTGTCGTACTTGTGTAAATTGAATGGACTCGAAAGAGTTTTCGCATACTGTATAAAGTCTCCACTATGCCATCTAAGTATCCTCAGAAATTAAGTATCATCAGAATAGTTCTTTCAGGTTTCAGTAAATGTCACCTCAATATGCATACCTATATCTTTTCAATCAGATTATTTATAGAATATTCTGGTGAACTTCATGAAATCGTCTTATATAAACAACAACGAACAAATAGCTGGAACAAATATTTATCTAACAACCGTGGAAACTAATAGTTACGGACAAGCTGTAGCAGACATGAATTTGCTTGCTCGCGCAGTTGTTATTAATGATAATATTAAGTTTGTGTGCTTTGATAATTTGAAAGTTTGCAAAAAAAGCAAGTCTGAATAATATTGCACACCGAGAGAAGAGTTATTTATAGACAAATAAACTGATTTGTTTGACCCCCCTTTGTTTAAAACTGACATTGCTTATTTATTATTAAGAAGCCATATTAACGTGAAAATATTGGGGAGTTTTGATATAAAAAAATGATTTATTCGAGTGTAATTTCTTTAATATAAAAAAATTTGTTCTCCTTTATGCACACCTTCATACAATTGTTCTTCAGAAACTATAAAAGTCTACGAAGCACAATATAATATTTTGTTATAAAATAAAACAATAATATTTGGGTGAAAATTGTTTCCATTACCCAAAAAAAAACCTAACATCTTCAATAATATTCCATCACTTTAAAACAACAAATTAAATATTCATAGTGAATCATTTGAAAGTTTTGACAAAAATTTACATTTTTTAAATAAGCCTATGTAGATTATTAGCCTAAAATAAGATCTACTTTATACCGAAAAAATAAGTATTTGTACATTTATTGTTACGAGAAAAAAAACTTATTTGCAACAAATCACATATTTCTTCACCCGCGAGAAATCACATTGGCCTACAAAAAATGTGGCAATTGAAACAAAGAATTCTCACCCTACCCTTCCCTATTATTCAGGAACGGTCACCACCTGTATACGTTTGGCGTCAGTCTGCATGTGAAATTAGATCAGTTTTTGCAATTTTACTAATTATTTTGTTTTTGTGAAGTATATGGTTAAAGTGCTTTGGACAAAAATAAGTTCAATAATAGAATGAATGAATTGTTAAACTCATGGCGATTACAAGAATTGTGAGATATCTTTGAAGGTAAGGAAATAAATGACAATTATATTCAAGTATGTAGAAGTGACAAGCAAGCGAAATGTACCTCAAACATACACATTTCTCAATTAAACCTGTGAGATCTACTCCAAGATCTCCAAAAAACAACTATGGGGAAAGCATTAATGAGCACACTTAAGAATAGACAAGGCTATCTTGTGGATACCATTGTTGGTTATGTTTTAGATCATGTAGATATGTTTAATTTTAACAATGTATGGTTTCCATTTTATGAATGTATGGTATCTATTTTAAAAATGTATAGTTTTCTTTTTAATAGATCAAAATATTCAGCAGCAAGTTTTTTATTCCTATCCTGTTTTCCTACTAAACACTTTTATGCATAAATAGAGACCATTATCTTTTATTAGATTTAAACATGTTTGTCATGAAAATACTGTAATTTTAATCCGTGTCCAGACTAACTATCGACCAATTCGATCGACTAGTCCACACATACAAACAGACAAATTAAATATTAGTTAGGCCATATGGAAAATCATATTTATTCGACATAATAAGATTTTGATTGTCACAAATAACTCCTTTCCTCGGTGCAGTAATTTAAGCAGTCGTATATTGAAAATTGTGAGTGGAACAAGCCTCAAATTATAAAATTGTACTGTAAAATGGTTGGTAGGAAACATAAAGTAGTAGTAGAGAAAACAGACGACTCTGTATTATTTATACTTGTATTTTGCAATCCTGTCAACATACTCCTTATAAGAGCAATGAAAGGAGAGTAAAATACAGTTGGTAACAGCAAAATATGTTGATTGAATATTACCAGTGACGTACGATACTTTCATTTCGATAAGTTTACTGAGAATTTTGAATATCAGTTTTTGATCAAATATTTTATGGTCGGTACAAAACTCAATGTCAAAGTACTGTAATCTGTAACTGGTCTCAAATTACAAAGCCCAATTTCCAACGAAATTAGTATCCCTGCATACCTTTACGACCCCATAAACTTTTAATGGCTTCCCACGTATCTAAATTTAGATCATGCGGACAAATGAAATAAATCCCGCTGCATCTAATCTTCTGATAAATCGAATAGTAGAACAACTTTTTTTTCAATCACTGCATTCTGTTTGGTATCAAATAACTCTGCTTGGCATATTAAGCCTTGCTATGTGGCTACATCTCCTGCATCAGCTTTTATGGTTATTTGAAAATCTCCGTTGCTCGTGTTATGGCCCAACAATCAGCACAGAGAAAATTCTATTGTTTTTTAAGATTTTTTAGGTTAATAACACATCAATTGCTGTTATACAGCGCGTTTATAAACTCACGTGCCAAACTACAGATATTAGACCTTTATCCAAAACTTGCACGTCTATGTTCTAACGGTGCGGTTTAAGTGCAAAGGAGCTAATTGTCAGAATGAACTTACAAGTTCAAGGGATAAAGGGTAACATTTTATTTTTCGGTGCTTAACCCTTCGTAGAATTAAAATACAGTCATAGGGGTTGGAAAGTTTGCGTTGACACAGATTTGAACATTTCCTACAAAATTTCCGCTTAAATATTCTCACAAGACTTGACAGTTTTTGTTAAATTAATTCGGGTCGAGGATAATAAACTTGAGAAGAATGTAGACGAGAATTTAAATGTCGAAAAAAATTACAAGCATAACGAAAACGCATTTTTTGGTTTAATTTGAGAATAATTTGTTTGTTATTATGTAAATTAACACATTATAAATTGAATTTAAAAAAAATGGATGGAACATTTTTTGTTGAGGAGTCTGGCAACGCCATAATTGTGCAGTCAAGAACAGAAGAACCCAAAAGGCAAATATGCTGGTTGTGGAAAGTCCTTTCAGGACTATAGAGTCATTACACATGTTAATGCTGAGTTAACTATGCTCATGGAGCCGAATAAAGCAATATCCAACGTGTTGGAGATGATTTAGCTGGTCATGTGGTATACTTTCGTTGATTTTATCATCAAAATTGTTGACAGTAACGTCAGATAGCATTTCCTATTGTTTTCTTGAAGTGTATTTGCTTCAAAACTACAAAATTTGCATTATAGAAAGTTTATTCATAAATTCTAATATAACTACTATCAAAATCTATGAAAGTAATGCCGTTTCAAGTTTCTGCTCGAAATGCACTTACGTAATAAAATAGTTAGTGGTTGAATATGACAGGAAATTTTCACGGAAATTTAATCGCTTTAACTTTGTTGGTGCATTAGTCGTTCCGTTAAAAACAGACTATGGGATACGTCACGTGCTGTTAACTTCTTACATTCACCAAAGTTGGTTAATATGTATATGAAACCAGAAGCGGCGCACCCTAAGGGATAGTTGCTAATCCCAATGGGACGATTACAATATTTCCACAAAGTAGCAGACAATAACGAACAAAACACGGATCATAGTTGCCATTACTTGTTTTTTTTTCAATAACGATGTTGTTTAATTTGTTATAGAAAAGTATTCAAAATTAAAATATGGAAAATTGGGACCATTTGAAAGGTTGGAAATTAGAAATAATAAAGTAAAATGGATTGCGCTATGTTTTTTCATATTTATTCACCCATTGATATTCAGTTTTCAGTCACTTATCCTCGTAATCTCCTTTAAAACAATCCTTAAGACGTTATTGAATAATATGAACATAAACAACTACTCTTGAGATAATTAATCTCTTCTTTTCACAATATATTGCAAATTAATCCGTATAACAACTTGCTCTAATATGTTAATTGGTACTTGTCGTTATATATTTTGTACCCGTTTCCATGCCAATGATTGTAGTTGAAGGATGAGTGCTCTATTTCGGAGTTTCTGGATAATGTTAGTTATAGGTGGAAACGTTATGCGCATCTTAAACTCCACAACATAGCTATAAGGATCTTCTAATTAGTGTTTTCTTGGTATATGTATGTACAAGAGAAAAGCTAATGAGGAAATATCTTGTACAAACTTAGCGGTGAAAAGTGCACTAAGTCATGTAAATTGAACTATTTACACGTGGTTCGGAATACAAACTAAATAAGGGGTGTCATTCATAGTAGAACTTGTAATTTAATTACTGGTCCATAGCACTTCAACCACATAAGGAATAAAAAACTTGCTGCTGAATATTTTGATCTATTAAAAAGAAAACTATACATTTTTAAAATAGATACCATACATTTATAAAATGGAAACCATACATTGTTAAAATTAAACATACCTACATGATCTAAAACATAACCAACAATGGTATCCACAAGATAGCCTTGTCTATCCTAAAGTGTGCTCATTAATGCTTTCCCCTTAGTAGTTTTTTGAAGTTCTTGGAGTAGATCTAACAGGTTCAATTAAGAAATGTGTATGTTTGAGGTACATTTTGCTTGCTTGTTACTTCTACCCACTTGAATTTAATTGTCATTTATTTGCTTACCTTCAAAGATATCTCACAATTCTTGTAATCGCCATGAGTTTAACAATTCATTCATTCTATTATTAAAATTATTTTTGTCCATAGCACTTCAACCACATACTTTACGAAAACAAAATAATTAGTAAAATTGCAAAAACTGATCTAATTTCACACGCAGACTGACACCAAACGTATACAGATGGTGACCGTTACTAAATAATAGGGAAGGGTGGGGTGAGAATTCTTTGTTTCAATTTCCACATAATTTGAAGGCTAATGTGATTTTTCACGGGTGAAAAATTATGTGATTTGTAGCAAATAAGTTTTTTTCTCGTAACAATAAATGTACAATTATACTGAAATACTTATTTTTCCGGTTCATTTGTCTATAAATAACTCTTATCTCGGTGTAATAATGCAAAAAAATCAGCTGACGATAGGTTGGGTGACCTAGAAGGAATCTTTTCTTCCAATCCATTTATTTAGACAACTATTCTCCAACAAGTCCCTTATTGATCCTGTATAGAGTAACAAGAGTATGGCAACCATTGTCAACTATTTGCTGCTGCTATTTATCTCATCAAAAATGGAGGAATCAAAATGGTTTTCCAACAGAAATTGTTATAAACAGAGGACCAAACACAGAGACTTCTTTCTCGATCATTATTAAACAAAACTGAATTCGTTAATCTAGATATTCATCGACCATTTATTAAAGAATTCGCATTTTATAGGGGGGAGCGAACAAATATTCAAGTGGATAAATTCAATTCAATTTTGTAATTATTCTTTCCATCACCAGAAGCCTCCTGGGTTTGACCCTCATAGCGATCATCTACTTAATATACATAACACACCAAGCCCAGCACTATCACAAGAGTCCATACATCTTATATTATAACATCCAAGGCACTGCACCCAACATTGATTAACTGTAAGGGTGAATGGGGTGGAAAGGGGTTGGTAATCGTTGTAGCACGCAATGAAGAAGTTCCTCATCGGTCAACAATATACTGACAATTATTTTTTGTATTTTCCACCCTATATAAGGAACTGATACTGATACTGATACTTTTTCTGTAGCCGAATAAATTACAACTAAAAGTGAGATTGTCGATATGATAATAGAAGTGATTTTTCCAGTACTCTATCTTTTCTTACTAACGTGAAACTAAAGAAGAAAAAGTGTGTTAAGCTGCAGGGACAGGTTCGAATTCGGAAATTTCTTTCTATGCCGAGGACACGTTCTCAATTTATGTTCCCGTTTATAGTGCTCCCCAGAGCAGAAAAATCAATTTATCTTATTGAACAAAGAGGGAAAAGTGTTCCAAATCAAATAGAGAAACAGCTGAATGAACATTTCAGAGCTCAGAGAAGAATTAGATAATCACGGTTAGTTTTCCAATTACTCGGGAATCCGAATGTTATTAAAAAGTTCCAGCAAATTTTTCCTTCGGCATTTGTCGGATTTCGAAACGGGAGGTTAAGTGTACTGAAAAAACATAGATTTAAAAGAGGAGCCTTCCGGAAAATAAATTAACTTTTCTAAAAGTTGAAGCCAACGAACAAATATACAATTGTGAAAATCATAAATTTATATGTACCAGCAATAAATTATATCAAATCAACTAATAAACTTGTTGTAAATACGATAGAAAGACTGAATGTTTAAATTGGAACTTGGTGAAATCCTCTTGAGAGCAACTGTGGCCACATTGATTTAAAAAGCTGAAAAATACAGTTAAAGATAAATTTCCCATCTATTTGACTGTCGAAAACCAATGTTCTAGTTTTCCAATTACTTCGAAATCGGAATATACCATTGAACATTTGAAAACTTTTATAACCGGTAAAAGGATATACATAAAATTGAGTTCCAATCATCCGAAAACTCATGTCAATAAGAAAGTTTTACTTTTTTAAATGTATTTAACTCAATTGGAACATTAGAACTAAGATTTTGATACTGAGGGAATGAATATGATATTGATAATGAAGGAAATGAAGAAGCAGATACTTTTGCTGCAAAACACTCGATTATTGTAGCCGTGTCCTCATTATATTGAGTGTTAAAACCAAATAACAAACCTTAGAACACACAGTAAATAGCATCGGCGTCCGCGTCGACATTCGCCATTAAAAGTAGCCGTGAAGCCGGCGGAGCTTTAGCTTCAGGAGCTTCATGGTAAAGAATAAAATTTTGCACCTTTTGTTTTCCCAAATTTTCGATGACTCACCATTTTTCTTCTTTACCTCAGCCCATAACTTTTAAAAAATTGGATAACTCGATAAAATGCATATACATCCATCCATTTCAAAAGATCGATATTGGAGAAGTAGAAAGGAGTTCAACAATACGTACGTCTCGCGGTTGGTTTGACGCTAAAAGCATTTATTGTATGATATGCAGATAATGTTGCAAACAAAGCGTCCAGTGATGCAATTTCTGTCAAAACTGAATCTAATGTTCGTTGTATACTGTAAATCAAAATTTCAATGGTCATAAACAAGTCGTAACAAGTAAAATAGTGTAAGCTATGTCAGTAACCATTAAGTCGTTAAAACAATGATATGTTTTCGTTATCACGACCCAACAGTAACTAATTGTTCTGGTCATGGTTATGTAATCATGACTAAAATATGGTTGTTTGTGAAACTTGGGGTTAGTTATAATAGAGTGTTTCTAAAATGTATATATATGAAGATAGGTTGATCTAATGTTACAGTAGGATGATAAATATTTCATTTCATACGTAAAACAGGTCCTTGATGTATTATTTTCGAATTAAGCAATAAAAAAAGTATAATAGTGTGTAGGAAGACAAGAGATTGGGTGTCAAAATACGGTAAATTTCAGCTTCTGTATGTTATATTACCAAGTGATCAATATAAAACAATATAAGAAGTAAATGCTTCGAAGCAAAAGCATACATTCATCGAAATACTGTGTAAACGATCTAAAATTGGTCACTAACCAGATAATAGAGATCTGAGCTGTTTTTTTAACTATATTAAATTTTCAGTGACTACTATTCACTGAAAAATAAATTTAAACTTCCATTTTATGATAAGCAGCAGTGTCGCAAACTATCAAACTACTCTATACCTCAATATATTTTAGAGTTTTGTGGAACATATAAATTTGAACTAAGTAAGGTTAATGTATTTAATTTTACTTTATTACAGAGGATGTTCGCTTTTACTGCAGCATAAAATGCAAGATAAAATGATGTTAAATTGAAATATAAATAATGTATCAAATTGATGAATTAATTGGTTAACTATTTTGAACTTTGGCCGTTGTGTAACTTTTTTTATAGCCCTTTTATATAGTTATTAGGGACTGTTAGTTTATGTTTCTCAAGTTTTAGTTTTGTGTCAAAGTCTTTTCTTATTACCAAACAGTGATATTTTTGCAATACTTCAAATTTCTAAATTACAACTATTAGAAAAACTCTTTATATCCAAAATAAATAATGATTGCTAAGAATGCTATGGTAAGATTTTTCCCATATAATTTTTGTTGAATTTGTTTTCTCTTCTTCGTATAATCCAAAATGATTAAGGTTAATAATTCAAGTTTATGGAATAATAATAACCTCATGTGACAGTGGCCACTACCAACTTCCTCATTTTAAATGCAACCCCTTGTATATATTATCTTTTATTTGGATTCTGTATAAATCATACTCTAGCCATTACACGTCTTCAATTGTCCAAGCTGTGTATATAGTGTTTGTTGAGCCAGTGCTACCAATTTCCGAGATATAATCAACAACCAATCGCATTAAAAATTCACCAAATCAATTCAGTGCTCAGAACCACGTTACATTTCCGACAAAGAGTGAACATACATGCGTAGTATTCTGCAATCGCTGTATGTACTTTAGGCCAGATGGTAGAGGCAGTTGACGCTCCTGAATTACGAGGAATCATTTTCATGTAGCAACAAGGTTAACATTCCACGAATTTATTCACTGTTATCCTTGATATTTTTATTATTATTACAACCAATGTCCGCTGGAAGTTTCCAAGACTCTTTCAACTCACACGTTATAAGGCTTCTTCCTATTTAGCCTTATCAATGGGTTGGTATTGTCGAGAAGTTGGTTACCCTCAATATCTACGTTGTTCAAGAATCTTTCTTCGTGGTACTTATGGCAAACTTGGTGATTGGAATTGCATCCCAACGCCTTTTCAAACTTGATTACTGGTTGCTTCTGCTGCTTTGACGTGATGCCCTCAGTATTGGTGAAATTTGTATATGATATTTTTGCTTAAAGTTGAATCATTAGATCATTTTGTATTTTTCCTACTACTACTATTAATTTTCTATTGAGAAATCGTTCGTTATTATCAAGGACAAATTTAAATATCCAGTATCAGTCCTATTCGGTAAATCCGCTTTATACCGACGACGTCGTGGCACACATTTACAGGGAAATTCAATTAGCAACCAATAAATAGGACAAAATTGCAGAACGTTTCTCTCACATGTGTTTTTAATGAAATTTGGAATATATATGTTGTCTGCATCGAGCTCGAAATACACCGAGTATATACGGCACAAAATAAATTCTCTATTTAATGAACGATTCTTGAGTTTCGTTATTAATGAATGTTCAATGGTCTAATCACACTTTACGTCATCATTCTAAACAAATTGGTTATCAGTCTGCTATTATCTTTGAATGGAATAATTGACTCATTAACTGTTATAAAGTTTAGTTTTTTCCTGTACCCATTCATTTCTATATTTCTTCAAACTGAAATAATTTTTCTTAAGTTGAAAAACCACATTTTAAACTAGAAATACTAGATATCTTCTGTAAGTTCCTTGTGGCATTACTTATTATTTTTCTCTCATTTTTTGGAAATCAAACCACAATAATGGTTTTTATTTTTTATTTCGGTAGCGTACCAGCTACCGTTGTCAAGATTAACCAGTAATAAAATAATTTTTGGTCCCTATCTGACACAACGAAAAAAAAATATGACAACTAGACAATCAATAATATTTTGAAATTTAAGACTACAAAACTTTGTTGTCAAATTTTATTAAGGTCCATTCATAGTAGATCACATCTCTGGTAAAATGTGAAATAAAAGAAGTAACATCCGATATTGGAGCGTTGCATTTCATAACTATTTACAGTGTATTCCCACTGTAATTGAAATTTCCCCTTGTCTAATCTATTCACTTCATTATTTGATGATAAGCTATGATCGAAGTATCAAGCTTCTTTTCTTTTTTAATTAAACTGCTTCTTTGACTGGACAATTTTGTCTTGTTCCAAAAAAATATTTTTATTAATTCCTGCTTCCAATTTACTCGGAATAATTCTATTTGTGTTAGTTTCCCTCGACTGAGTTTTTCTTTCTGGATCGGAGTCGTCTGGCTTCTGGTTGTTCTCAATTGGATCTTTCTCGAACAACTTTCGTATTAACAGAGGGAAATTTTTAATTATATAAACTGCGCACCCTGTTTTATATTTCTCAATCACTTTCATTACTGAAAAAATCTCATTAGTTTATAAAACGTTTAACAAGTGACTTAATAATATACTAATTTTCTTTGCTTTGTAGTAGTTTTGGTATGGCCTCTACGATCTCAGTCGTACTTCTTTTATCTTGCGGAGTTTATTTTCTCTAGTTATTGAAGTTCGAGCTGATTTCTGCCGTTATAACTGAGTCATATGCTGTGAATATTGAATAATTTCATCATAAAACTATTTTCATACTTCACTCTCATTTAATTTTGTTGGCATGAAAGTCTGTTTCTGAGCTCGCTGTTTTTGTAAAATTTCCACAATTCCAGGAACCTCCCTGCTTGAAATTGAATGACGAATCGCCGTCAAAAGTATTCCAAATTACTTTGGAAGGTATAGATACCGAGCAGAAAATTTATCTTTTGCGCAAAATATTTTTGAAAATATGGCGAAAGCGACGGGATACTGATTTTTCGTAATTTTTGGCCTTATATTCCAGTCGAACAGTGTCCAATCTAGTTAGACAATTTAGATAATCAGGAATGTTGTATTTATGCAAAAAATAGAACGTTATCATACAATATTTGCCAATTATAATTTTTTCTCTTATTTTTAGGGAATGAAACCACAATAATGTTTTTTATTTTTTTATTTCGACGTTTCGGTAGCGTTCCAGCTACCTTTGTCAAGATTAGATAATGATAAAATAATTTTTCGTCCCAATCTGACACAACGAAAAAAATATGACTACTAGACAAGACATTGAATTTTATGCCCCTCTTCCCAAGCATGTTTACAAAAACCTGACTTGAAGAACTCCCTATCTTTGATATACTGATATTTTTTATGTTCACTTATTCGGACTTTCAATGGTCTAGATGTTTCACCTAAATAGAATTTGTCGCATTCACAAGATATCTCTGATATATGCAATTTTTTGAAGATTGTTCTTCATCTTTCGGTTTTGTTCTTGTTAGTATATAGATCTTAACGTATAGTTAGATTTGAAGCTAGTTCGAATATTGAATTGATTACCAATTTTCTTAATTATTTCTGATAAACTCCTAACATACGGTATTGTCAAGTTTTTAAAAATCATGTTAGCTGAATTATTAATATTATTGTTATTATTATGGGGTATTAACAATGAGCACTTCTCTATATTCTTAATTTCTTTATTTACAAATTCTGCCGGGTAATTATTGGCATTTAAAACATTTTTTAGTAGAGTTTTCTCCTTTGTGAAATGATTATTATTAGAACAAATGATTCTGGCCCTATCGTATAAAGATTTTACTACCCCTTTTTTAACGCTTATAGCATGATTTGATTCAAATACCTATTAGTGTGTGTTGGCTTACGATAAACACTTGTTTCATACCCTGTGCCCATGGCAAGACCAAAATTCTATTCATAAAATTCATTATTGAACTGAAAATATGTTTTTGTTATACATAATTTTGATAATTCTATTATTGCTGCTAGGCTCAATTTGGTCCTTTCTGTAAGGGTTTGATCTATTTCTAATTTCGATTTGACAAGTTCTATTGTTTTCTGTACCGGTACATTTGTGGAGAGACTAACTACATCAAAACTGACCAAATAATGGCTTTTGTTGAACTTTAAATCTGATAGTTTTTCTAAAAATTGATTGCTATTTTTGATGTATGAATCTGTCTGTCCTGCGAGGGGTTCAATGATTTTTAATATATAATTTGATAGTTTGCTGCATGGGGAATTTATAGTGCTACAAATTGATCGTAATGGTATGTTTTGATTATGAATTTTTGGCAAACCATAAAAATGTGGTGGTTTACTGTATTTAGGTGTTAACATTGTTCTTTTACGATTAGCAAATTCGTTCTTGAATTTGAAAAGTGTCTTATAAATTTTGTTTTCAATTGATTTGGTAGCTTAGTATTAATAAATCCATTACCTTTGAATCATAATCAGCTTTGTTTATAATTACAGAATTACAGAATTGCCTTTATCAGCCGGTAAAATAATAATAGAATCATCTTTGAGATTTTTAATTGGTTTTTGTTCTGCTTTTGTAGTATTGTTTTTCAAAGGAATAGATTTTTCTAATATGACTTTACAACGTACTCTATATTCTTCTCTTTCGTGTTCAGGTAATTTACTACCTACTTGTTCTAGAGAAAAAATAATAAATAATGCCACAAGGAACTTACAGAAGATATTTTGCCAATTATAGTTGAAATAAGTGAAAAGTCAGTATCCCGTCGCTTTCGCCAAATTTTCAAAAAATTTCCCAGCACCGCGATTTTTTTTAAATTAGAGAAAGCGACGGGATACCGATTTTTTTTCGTAAGTTTCTGCTTTATATTCCAATCAAACAGCATTCAATTATATTTTTGAGTATTTCCATACTTCGCTCTTATTTAATTTTGTTATCATGGAAGTCTGTATCTGAGGGATTAATTATACAGTGCGTTGAAGAGCTAGAAACCAATTTATATCTATTTATATATAAAAACGTCTAAGCCTGAAGATTTTGCTTTACTACCATTCAAAATGAAATATGTCGTGTAAATCATCGTAATAAATCTTCTTAAATCTAACTGATGTTTGACAAAAATATAAAGCTGAAACGTTAAAAAATAATGACACTTTTGAGTTCTAAATTGTCGGTAAGAAAAGTTTAAGTGGCAGGGCGTCAAGAGAAATCGATTACACCGAAATGTTTTTAGCTTTGAAGACTGGAGGGTTTTCAGAAGCGGCTTGGAGCTTGCAATTAAACGTTCGGAGTTGCTAGAGGTAAAATGGGATGGAAGGAAAAGGGGGGAAAATTTAAGTTTGGGGTTTTGAAGAAACTTTATTTATAGGTTATTACTCGATTTAACTGGTTTTTAAATTTATTACGACTGTAAATCAATTAGAACGAGAAGGGACCACTCGGTACGTTTAATATTGTATTGAATACTTACACACAAAAATGAAATTTTTCAACTCTCTCAATAAAAATCAGTCAGGAGTCTAATATTTTCAAAATATGTGCTTTATGGTGTGAGCTGTAGGGTGAAGCAGTGTATTTACAGATAATTTTAATTAAGTTGCTTGAATTTTGGTCTGCAATTGAAAATCATTAGCTCGCTGTTTTTGTCAAATTTTTACGTTCATAGGAATTTCCTGCTTGGAATTGGATAACGAATCGCCCAAAAACGTATTTTAAACTACTTTGGAAGGTATATACACATAGATTCAAAAGTTTTGCATCACCTTCTTCGGATGCGAAGGAATTTTTTTGCGCTAACAATTTGTTGTTGGCTTGTTTATCAATGTTCACAATTTCAATATGTTCCATATTTTTTGCAATATACAGATGTTTACAGTTTTTTTGGTAAGATAACATTTTTAGTGCGATCATTTTAACATTCAAGGCTTTTGATTTTTACGATTTTAAGTGCAAACATGAATTGTCAAGTCATAAGTGAGACTGACCGTGCAAGAATAGTGGCTTTAGTTGAAGAAGGTCATTCTCAAAGGTTCGTGGCAAACAGAGTTGGCG
>CAJUYH010002289.1:0-40997 GCA_910591685.1 Galerucella tenella | reverse complement strand
TTGGCAAAGTGATGTGTCTCGTGTATGGAACCGGTATCTCCAGATTAATTCTCCTCGTGATAGACCTAGAAGCGGTAGTAGGCGTGTTAACTAATCAGCGGCAAAACCGCTATATCCACTTAACTATCTGAAGAAACCCGACCATGGCAATACCAGCACTCCAAAGAGATATGAGACATGCGTTGGGAGTTCAAGTATCGATCTCGACATTACGAAAACGAATACTTGAGACAGGTTTGAGGTGTCGCCGACCAATAAGAGTGCCCAGACTCCAACCTGAGCACAGAGTTCGTCGACTACAGTGGGCTCAAGAACACGCGGCCTTGCCTGAAGAATTTTGGAATTCGGTGTTTTTTCCGACGAGACAGGGATTTGTTTGGTACAAGATAGCCATCCAATACGTGTGTGGCGGCATCCAACGAGAGTTGCTCAGCTTGCCCATGCTCGTCCCATGCCGCCCTTGAGAGGAGGAAGTGCTTTGTTTTGGGCTGGTATCATGTAAAATGATCGCACTGAACTAATTCATGTGGAGGGAACGATGACTGGTGATAGGTATCTCAGAGAGATTCTACATCCTCACGTGAGACTATTGCGCGCAGCTGTTGGCAATTCCTTAGTTTTTATGGACGATAACACCCGACCTCATCGGACCAGAGCTGTAAATAAGTATCTTGAAACTGAAGGGATCAATCGTTTGAACTGGCCTGCCCTATCTCCTGACATGAATCCCATAGAACATGCTTGGGACATGCTTGCCAGGGCAGTGGCAGCATGCAGAAATCCACTCAGGAGTGTACAAGAGCTTGTTCATGCGGCCCAAGAAGAATGGCGAAATATTCCTCAACAGAATATCAATAATTTGGTAAACAGCATGGGCAGGCGACTTAAAGCTTGCATAAATTCTAGAGGTGGAAATACTCTTTATTAAAAGTTCTCATGCAGGTTCTCACTTAACCTTCTCTTTAAAAAGAATCAATTTGTATTTAATCTATCTAATTTCTAAGAATACTTTTTGTTTAAAGCAAGCTTATTATTGGATAATAAATTTTTTTGACAAATCTACACGTTTTTTTTTATTGAAACTAATTATTTGATCAATTTTTGATCCATTCATAATGAACACATTTTTTTTTCGGAGATTTAGGGTGATGCAAAACTTTTGAATCTATGTGTATATCGAGCAAGAAATTCATCGGTAAATATTTTTGAAAATTTGGCGAAAGCGGTGGGTTACTGATTTTTTGTTATTTTCTCCTTTATATTCCAATCAAACAGTATGCAATCTAGTTTGACAAATTCAGATGACTGAAAATGTTGTATTCCTGCAAAAAATAAAACCATATCATACAATATTTGCCAATTATAGATAAAATAAGCAAAAAAAGTCAGTATCTCGTCGCTTTCGCCAAATTTTGAAAAGAATTTCCAGCGCCATGTATTTTTTGAAAACATATTGATATTGATTTTTTTTGTTAATATTCCCTGCTTTATATTCCAATTAAACAATATCCAATTTAGTTTAATATATCGAGATGACTGAGAATTTTGTATTTGATGAATGAAATAGAGTTCCATTGCCTAATATTGGTCTTCCATAGGTTTTATAATGAATACAAATTCAGTATCCCGTCGCTTGTCTTTTTCTCATTATAGACGAATATTATAGAAACAGTTCAAAAGGAAGAATATCCTAGACAATCGTCTTGTTATGAGATATTCTGCAAAAAGGTATATAATTTTAGTTCAATTCAATCACTTATCGAAGAAACCAGATAAGCAAGTGGACTTTTAAAAAAATGGATATGTCGAAATTTTGAAATAAATTGTGCATGGGTTGGTAGGATTTATAAATCAAACCATGCGCCTTGCTACTAAATGGAAATTTCGTGAACTGTCAAAAAAACCATGTGGATTTTTCGATTCTCTCAATTAAGTGATTCAATTATAATACATACTACGTTGAATATTTCATTCAATTCAGTCTGTATTATTTAAAGTGTCCACTCAAAATTCTGACCCTGCTTGACCCCTTAAGTATAGGGAAGACAAGAAAAGATAATCAGAAATGTCGAGCCGTTGTTCCCAGGAGTCATGTCAACATTTTAGTGTAATTGGATCCGAACATCGTAGTGACCGTTCTAGATGTCCTTTATGTACTGAAAAGTTTCCTATCTATTTCTCTGCCTCGCATAACTGCCTTTCTGGGGATATCACATAACTACTTTCCGGGATATATTCATAATCCCCCGAATAGAGGAAATAAAATGGAGAATGAAAGAAAAAAAAAGTATCAGCTTAATGCCGAACATCTTTCACGAAACATTTGCTTGAGTCGCTTGGGATACAAATCTATTATTGGTGTGTGAGTTAGAGTTGTAGATAATGTGTTATAACAATAGAGTTTTCAATATAAATAAAAAATACAGTGCATCTCCACTACCTATAATATACTTCTTTGAATTTTTTCTAATTTTTAAATTCTCCTAAAAAAAGATAAATATATTTACAAAATTAAGTTTTTCGCGAATAACCACCGACTGAACATAAGACATTAAAAATAATTATTTTGCCGAGAAAAAAAGTGGATGGGGATTGTGTTAAAGATAGCCTGGCTTGTTCTCATATTTCTTTATCTCTGCCTTCTTTTAATTGCGACAAAGATGCGGTAATTTTGTCTGAATCTTAAAAATGTAAATCATTCCATTAAAGAAATAGGAGTTGTAATTGTTTGACGTGGCTCGGGGAAAAATATACACTGCGTTCCAGATGATTAAACAGGCTGAATTCTTTCAATATTCTTCAAATTGAAATGCACATTTTTTCACAATGAAAATATAAATATTATCTTAATCGGATGGAAGTTTATACTCAATACCCTTACTGGGAGTATAGAATATAGAATTACCACACACTTTTCTATTCGCATGTAATAAGCAACTTACAACTCTTGTTATGTAATATACTATTATATGTTTGTTTGAGACCATTACGTGTTTGTGTATGCTTTTTTTTATTTCAAAAAGTCAACGTAAAGTGGAAAGTGGACATGGATATTCGATATTTCCGAGGATATTTTAGAACTTTTGGAAGGATATATTTTATTTACTAGTTCAGTGTTCAGTGACGATTGTTTCATATTTTGTGAGATATGGCTAGCTGAGGTTTTTTGAAAGCACAAACTGATAACTTGCCCAAAGTAGACTCATTTATGCTGCTTGAATTTATGAAGTCAAACAGCTGCTTTAATGCAGAGGAAATAAGAGGAGTTAAAGCATTATCGTAAGTACGATTTAAACTATGTTTTATTTATATAATATATACCGATGTGTGTTCGTAAGAAAATGATGTTTTTATGGTTGATTCCTAGACATATGGGTACATAACCTCAAACTATTTAAGAATAAAAATTACCAGCATAGAAGAGGGTACTCACATTAAAAACAAAAGTAATGCCCCTCTCTTAAATGTATTTTTCCTTGCGTCACCGGGTAAAGTAACAAATATTTTGTCTGGTTTTTTAATAGACGTTAATTTATACACTGAAACAATGCAATTCTTGGAATACAAAGTTTTCTTAGGTCACAAGAACTCAGAGCGTGATACACGAATAAGAACGTGAACAAATGACGTCACACCATGGGGCAGCCATATTAATGACGTAAAGCGCGTTTTGGCGAACTTTCAAATTTCATTATTTTTAAAGTCGTTTTAAAAGTGAAGTTCACATTTTTTTTGGAAAAATAGGCATGCAAGGTATTAGGAGACCTGATAAAGCGTCAATTTCCACCAATAGCAAAATTTATGCTTGTACCCTATTGTCACGAGAATCTAGAGGTGGGAAAACTGTTCCATTATGTTCAATTCACTTAATGTCACTTTGTGAAAAATACCCTATTTTAAAAATTCAATCTTATCGAGATAATTACGTTTCGGAGATTTGAGGGTAATTTTTTGGAAAAATCTCGTGTCTGTAAGGCGCACTTAATTATATGATTTCACTGTCGAGTAATACTTTCAACACCGTTAAATGGACCTTTCATTATTTTTGGTGTCTCATGGGATAATTTGAGGTTGAATAATAAAAGGGCATTATGATAATTTAATATTCTGGTATCCAACAAAAATGGGTTTGCGGAAAAAAGGAATACTTGAAATTTGAGAAAGAAAGGCGCTGAGGTCTGACGTAATTTACTTAACGACGGACACTTTAATGAAAAATTTGAATAAGGGCTCTTGGGTCTTTTGTTTAATAACTTTCAGGGGAATATTGGAACATATTTTCAGTGATCGGGATAAAGTAACAGACAGAAGTGGATGAAAAAGATGGCGTAGTATGAAGGAAACAAAAAAAAAAGATTTTCCAACGTTAATTACCCTCTTAGATATTCTAACGATGAATTAAATCGGATTATATCAAATTTTATATAACATCCTCATCCCTTGAAGTCTTAGCTGCTTCATCAACATTTTTTCTGACTTGGTTGTTGGAAAGTTTCAAAGAGTCTTTTCGTATCTTCACGTTTCCAAATTAATATAATCTCCTTAAACTCAAACTCAATCATTTTGATGCCATTAATTATAATTTCGGGATCAGAGGGATGAACCTTCATTTGAGACCAAAAACCAACATATAATGGGAAACTCTACTAAAATTGGTTGAAAACTAATCCAAGTGTTAATGTTTGCAACAACCGAGTTCAGAGCCGGTGCAGTCGGGAAAGTTTGAATACAGAGCTTATTGGGAGTTTATTCGACAATATTGCTCGGATCGGAAATATCAAACTTGAACTTATAGATATTCCATCAGAAAATATATTTCTAATGATCAACAAAACAATTGAAAAAATATAATAAATTCTAATTATCCTGAAAATCCTGAAAATGTGCAATCTAGTTGTAATATTTTTTTAAAACTTTTAAGCGCACCCAAAATATCTAATGTTTACTGGTCTTTACAGTCTAATACATTCCATTAAATTGCATTCTAACAGCTCTAGCTGGGTTTCTTTTATTTTATCAATCGATTGTTCAGTGAATGGCAAATGTGTGGAACAAAGTAAATATCTCTGGAGTTTTCCGAGATATTTTAATGAAATTTGCTTGGTGGATATTACAGCAAATTGTATATTTGCTTCGAACAATTTCAACAATTTTGAGGTTTTGGTCTGACCGGAAGTGAAATAGACTAGACGAAAATGATGAATTTGTCTAGCGTTCAAATATATACGAACATTGTGGCCGAGTTCAAAAGCGTGTAGCTCTTCTTAGAAATAATAAATAACGGAAGGTTTTGTCGAGCTACGTTCGGTATAACAAGGAGATCCCAATAGGTTTTAAAACACCAAAATTTAACTGGAAAGTTGCCATTTTCCGCTACCTAAGTGCTTTATAGCGAAAAAATACTTTGGCATTTGCCCATTTTCATATCAAATTTAAAAAGTCGTGAAATTATTCATTCATTTACTTGCATCTGGCCATTTGCATTATGTATTACCATATCAAAAATCCCTACAAACTTGAGAAAACATTTGACTTTAATAACGATAAACTGAAGAGAAAAAATTCTTTTTATTCGTTGATCTCTATCATTTCACTCATTAAATACCCCTAGTTCAGAATCAACATTTTGCACGCGATCTGCTATTTTTTTCCAACATTGCGTGATGGTTTTGGAGTTGACAGTAAATAAATGGGACTTAAAACAATTAACCTGGAATTAAATGGGAAAGTTATTTTATCAAAAGATAACAACGTTCATTATGAAATTGCTGGGCGTTAAGTGTAAATTTATGGTCACCAATTTCACATATTGTTAATTACATTATTATTAGACAGTCCCAAAATATGGGTGACAGTAAAATTGACTGTCTGCTTTCTCTTCTCAGCTAATTCATAAATAGATTTTTTTATATCAAAGATCCAGGTACTAACAAAACATTGATCAAAATTCCTACTATAAAATATCGAGTCGTTATAATCACAAATTTCGTTTTTGGCAGTATTATTAATATTTTTGGTTGTTTGGTTTCCACGAAGCATGTACTCATAAGCTCCTTCACTCTACCTATAGTGTGTAGCGTTCACACAGGCGAGCTTCAAAGCATTTTCCAAGATTCCAAAAGCATCCACCTACCCCACAAAAATATTGCAATATGCACTGACTCCCTTTCCTCCATTCAATCAATCAAGTCAATCTTCACTGACCACCCAATTGTCCAGAACATACACGACATCTATCAAACTCTCGTTGCTCAAGATATAACAGTCTCTCCCATCTGCTACATCTGCTACTGATAGATAACATAATTGAGTACGAACCATGGAGGCATTGCCATTTGGGATGATAATTTAACTAGTCCCTGTAGTAATAACCATTACTTTAATTATTTTCTAACGGAATTTACAGTGGGCTACTTCAACTTAATGCCATTTTATCCGGCTCCGTCCATATAGACCGATACTTCAGTTTCAATTACATCTAATTCCACCCAAACCGTTTTGTTTAACTTTTATTGTTACTATTATTTCCTTTTGATGCTGTTAACGTTTTTGGATGATGGTAGTAATAACAGTAAAGTAAAGTAAAGTTTCCTTATACTCGGTGATTACAAAAGTACTTTTCAACTGCAATATCTCGTAATGATGGACCGTACTTGACAGCTTCAGAATCATTTCCACAAGCGAGCTGTTTATTATTTATAGGCTTGAAGAGAAATTATTTGAATAAATGAAAAAACTGTTTCAGAAATAAACTTTTTAAGAACATATTCAACTTGTTTTTAATTATCTATATCACTAGATAGATGATACCTCAAAGTTTACAGTTCAATTAAATGCTTTTGAGATTTGGTTGAATTTTTTTTAATACATCGGAAAATATATGGACATAATTATTTCCTTGGCTGCTAATAATACATTAATATCTAGTACTACACCCAAAAAGACTGTAACTAACAGAATTTCCAACTTTTCTTTGAACTGGACAAAAACATCCTGTATCTTCCTGTTGGGAATATTTCAAATTATTCCCATTCCTCACCTGTACCTTTTTGTTTTGAAACAAGAAACAAAGCATTCTACAAACTTCCAATTACTTGTTTGAGATTTGATGGCGCATTTGATAATTATGGAAACGTATAAAAGTGGGAGTTTTAATTTTCAAACATTCAGTATCCAAGGTCTGTTTTTCTCATCTTAAAACGCAAATAACATTTGATGTGTGGAGATTTCTATAGGTACGTTTGAAAGATGTATACAAAAGTATATTTTTAAGGATTCCACGTGAATTTATTAAAGATGATGCTTTTGATGTATCTAAAAAACAAACCGAAAGCGATGTGATATTTGCTTTGGAATAAGACCACTCGAGCTACAATCGAAAGAACCATATTTTCCTGCATTCCTGTAATCCCACAGATATTTCCTAACAAAGACCAAATATGTATAAGCAGGAAAAGGGAGGTTTCACGTTTATCTTACTCCTATTATCCTATAATCCTTCCCAACTTTGGAAAATCTTTTCCGAAAATTCAGTATTGTTTCACTAACTAGTTCTAATAATCTTCAAAAATCGGATGTCATTTATAGTTCCGTCCTTTTCTTTCCTATTAAAATGAAAATAATTGGAATTTCTTATATTTTGAATTTGATAATAGAATTTGCTTATCAAATATCAATAAAAATCATGTTCTTCCCCAATCATCCTTAATATACTTAGTAATAAAAACTCCTCTCCCAAGAATTTCCAACTGCAATACAGCATGAGAAACCGTTAAATTGGAAATAGCAACTCTTTTTTAATAGTTTTTTAAGTACAGTAATAAGCCTTCTTCGAGGAAGATCTTTATTGAATTATAAACTTTAATCAAAAATGATAGCTCAAGTTTTTATACTAAAATGGATTATGACTCTTGAATTCGTTAAATTTTTATAGCAGAGAGAACAGGACGCTAAATTTAGCTGCACCAAGAAATAGAATATTATAATTTTTTTTAAATAACAAAATGTACACCGAAAATGCTCTTTGGAAACCTGGTTCAGAATGCAATATGTACTGAGGTTACTCCATCACATGTGAAAATCCTACATCTGTTTATTGGGGTCTAAAAGAATTACAAGTCCCTAAGAACACTAAGTGAGAGAAAAGAAGCATAATGGATCTTTTGAGTCCAAGTCAATTCATCAACGAAGTAGGTAACAATTGGGACACATCAAACTTAACCTCAGAAATTTTCTTCTAATAATTTTGTTCCTGCTTAGTAAATTTAATTTAGAGCCATTGAAATTTCCAACTATAGAATTGGTACATTCAGTATTGATCCACGTAGTTAATTATAAAAATGTTTGCGATCGTGTATCTCAATAAATAACGGAAGCCCGAACTGTTTTATTCAGTTCGTAGCTTTATCAACGACCCAACAGACCTAATTAATCCAAAGAGGCTTTTCTAATTGATGCCCGGCTTATTTTATTAACTGTAGTAGTCGTAGGAGCGAATGATCCGACAGAAAAAAAAATTAACAGCCAATTTGAAAAGTTGTAGGACAAAAGTGTATTGTTCTGTCGTTGCGGGAGAGTCCCTCTCATGATACAACGTTCTTCACTCAACTCTAGCCGCACCAGGCTTCCATAAGAATTCCCTGGCTTCGCTGTAATCTCCCTGTCTCTTGTATTTTAATCCACCTCCAACGATTTCAGTGTAAAAACTTTTATTATCTGGGAGAATTTTCGGAAAATGACACGTATCGGTGCAAAAAGCTTTTGATAATTACATAGAAATGACCATTTGTATTGTTTAAGAAGATATTCAACTTTCACTTCCACTATTTTGAACTTTTTTTGTCGTAAAATGGTGGAGACGTGTGACATGCAATAAATTGTAGCATTAAAAACTCTGGAATTGAAGTACTAACATTGAAAAAGACTTCAAAATTTTTTCCTGTTCCTCTGAAAATGTATTCTGAGAACCTCTCGAACGTTTTCTGTATGAATAGACAGACATCGAAACTCGGATCACTAATATCCGTTACAATCTTCCCTTTTAACGAGAAACTCTCGAAATATTTTCAACACGCTTAACAATGCAAAAATTTATCATATTTTTATCATTTCCAAAGCACTATTCAATTTAAACGGAGAGTAGATAAAATATTGTGTACCGAAGACAATATTTTCTACACACCGAAGCCTTTTACGAAAAGTGATGTTATTGGACCCAGTAGACCTTGCAGCTTGAATATTTATCAAAATCTCCTGAGGGACTTTTTCATGATTTCGTTATTTGCCTAAAACATCACGAAAAGTCGTACGAGAAAAAAAAAAGATGGAAATTTATGTGATCAACATGATGTGAATAAATTTACAGCAATAAAATTTATTAAATACTCAAATTTCACCCGATTTATACTTTTTCCACAATTTTTTTGTTTCATAACAATAGCAACTGTATTGAAACTCCAAAGTTAACATAAACATTTGGACTATTATCAAGAAATGGTCTCCAAGATAACTTATTCCAACCGATTGTTGAACGCATTCCAGTTCCTGGGAATATCTCATGGACTAATGGTTCCTTTAGACCTATTTCCCGGGGAAATCTTAGGATATTTTCAGGTGTCAGCTTAGTTAAGCTTGGGAAAAACCCCAAGTATTTTTTGAGCGGATATTTACGCCATAAGAAAGTGCGCCCAGTTCAATATTTATGAAGGATACAGAAGACAAAGGATTATCATAATGTCGGATAGTCAAGAAGCCATTAAAGCACTGAGCTCTTGTGTGATCAGTTCCAAAATGGTATGGGAATGCTTAGACATATTCAATGAACTAGGTGAGAACAATATAGTATATAGTTACTATGGATTCCAGGACACGCTGGAATAGAAGTTAATGGAATAGCAGATGAACTAGCAAAGAGGGGGACTGAAATACCTTTCTGGGGGCCTGAACTCTTTTGCGGAATTAGCCCCAATGTAATATTGGAAGAAATGGGTAAAGCCGAGAAAAAGAGAAGATCTGACCATTGGAAAGATCTGGTAGTGCTTATACAATCAAAGACTCTTCTGGGTGACTACAATATGTTGAGATCAAATGAATGCATAAGTCAAAGTTAAACTGCGCTAAGAGTTTTAACAGGGATCCTAACGGGACATTGTCGCCTGAATGGGCACCTGAAAAAGCTCAAAATAGTGGAGGAAGAAGAATGCAGATTTTGTGGAATGGAAGAAGAAACCTCCATCCACATACTTTCCAACTGCACAGCACTTCAGAATCCTAGAGCACAGCACCTAGGAGATTACTGGATAGAAGAGGAACATTTGCCTAAGTTGAAGCTTGCAAACATCCTAAAATTCCTCCGGGAAATAGAACTAAAGAAACTTTCAGTTTCTGAGACTCTCCTCAAAAACTGAGTAGAAGTAAGGGGCACAATAGATCTTTTAGACCTCAGTAAATTTCATCCCAAAATATAAACATACATTAGTTAAGTGTCCCTCTACTATCCAGTGGTCTCTCCTTGGTGTTGTGCTTTAGAATTGTATAGTGCCATGCTTTCTGCAAGTGTGAAAGGATGCTTCTTCTTCCGTTTCACAGAATATACATTCTTCCATCTTCAGTAATTTAGGCTTATTGCTCATTCATACTACAGAGTATTGTCAGGTCAGCAGTCAAATCTCTTAGCTCGGATCTATCCAGTGGCTCGATTTGTTCCAGCTTCTCTCCGCTGTTCCACCGGATGTCTGGTCGTTTGAACAGGATTAGCTACCAGCTGACACTATTATTTCCTTCTGAATTATTATTAATGATGTCGGTTGAATCTTTGAACAATGGCATACCGTGTCCAGTGAACTCGAGTCGATTTTAAAACGATTTGGCAAAACCCCGTTATGATATTAATAATTTATTGAGGATATAGAGGGATGGGAGCTAAACGCAACCAATGTAGTGTAATTTGTGATAATTAATTTATACGTAAACATTTGGATCTGATTTCAGTGCTATCTCCGTTATGTGATATTATGGTGATGCCGATATTTAACCAGCAGGATCATTAAATTTATCGCTATGCAATTTGTTAAAGGCAATTATTATTATTAATTGTACGCATTCATCATCGGTTTCGGTCAATGATAGATTCAATTTGCGCTTTAAATTTAATTTATAAGTTAACAGCAAAATCGGATAGTGCATTTTCAAGTAAATTATTTATTGCAAAAAATAGTGAGTGCATCCCCAAATGCTACCAGCTTTGGTGGGGGAAATTTACGTTTGCTTCGAAAATATGAACCGGATTTCATGGAATATATGCCGAGCGGTGGGACATCAGCGTAATTATGAGAATAATGTTCTTTATCAATTCTGCTTGAATTTCCACAACAAACAAACTAAGAATTGAACCTTCCAAAAATCGGATTACCAGTACCTACATATATTGAGTGTAAAAAATAAATCTGTTGATACTATATCTCTGAAAAGACCCCAACATGATGTTTTTTATCATTATTTTATTCACACTTCCGTTCCATTTCGCTCTTTTCAGATAGCCCGTACAAAAGATTTTTGGAGCATCTTCATCTTTTCACTCGTAGCATCTTATTCGTTTTATTTTCGGGGTCCATGTTCGAATACGTTTATTCAAGCATCCACGATGTATTTACTTCGCAAAAAAAATATGCGAGGGTAGAAAAGTGCCTGCTAAGCAGAAACAAATTAGGCGAATGTAACGTTACAGGTAGATTTTCTTTACAAACCAGGAGAATCACGGTAATAAGAAGTTTGCACATGTTTTTTTCTGGAGCCTACTCGCGAATCGTCTCAAGATATCCTTTTTAAATCCGCCTGCAAATATTGTATTTATTCCTCGCAGAATTCTGTATTATTCACATATAATAAAGACACTACCCGTCATTCAGTTATTCAAGTATGTGTCTTCACGTCTGATTTCCGACACATCCAAAAAAACCACAAAAAACATTATTTTGTTCGGTCTATTACTCTCGCGAACAATCACATTTCACATAAAGTGAACAGTCAGGCGACGCCAACTTAGATGTTTGTCTTGTTTGCTCTATCCGGTCGGTGCAAAGTTTTGATACATTTTGCAGCGCTTTTTCGCTTCTTCTTTTGTTAAGATAAGAAGTTCTGAGCAATTTGGAATATTTCTCTTCGTCTGGCAAACGAGATATTGCGGTAACAAAGACATTTAGTCTAATTGGATTATATTTCCTGTAATAATAAACTTAAGAATTATACCGAGCTACAGTTGTATTGATTGATGAATGTGTCCACATCTACAAATTACCGTCCACAAACTATTTTTCAGATACGACAGTGAATACTTTGTTTGACCGAGAAAACTTTTAGAATAACCCCTAATTTATTATCCGGGCGTGAGCGCTTGGAAAATATTTTTTATTATTTCAAAATTAATGGTCATAAGAATCGGAATCCATTCCTTTTCTGATAAATCTTGTGTCTGGATTGCAATCAGCAATTTCCTTGGTTCGTATCTGATATATTAAATAGATTTTTCTTGAAGACTGCGGACTTATGACGTGAATAGCATGCCAGAATTTAGATTGCAAACATCCAGATGATTTTTCTCAATTAGTTGAACGTACAATGCAGCTTGGAATTTGATTGTATTGTTTCCCATGGTGGAATGAGAGAAGTATTATTTGACAAGGTCATTAGTTATGAGCTATTCGAAGTTTTTGTGACTCAAGAATACTTTAAATTTCAAGTAGCAAGTTTGTGATAACAAATAGGATTGTGTGGGCGTTGGTTCCTTCGTGTCAATTCCCATAACTCTTCACATTTTAGCCTCCGCTCTAACGTGCAGTGAAAGAGGCTTCCATTGCATATGTAGAGGCACAAACAGGCTCATAAGAGTCATAAATTTCAAAATAGTTTTCCTGAAATAAGTCCAGGATATTATAGCGATCTCACTTTCATGCAAGGTTAAGGAAAACTGAGATTGGAAAATTCTCACGAAATCGATGAAAACAAATCTCCCGAACAACGGTCTATTGCAAAGTTGTTAAATAAGTTTATCAAAAGTTCTCTAATCATTAGTCAAAAGACTGACAGCTTTCGAAATTAGTTTTTTTGCCTTGTTCCACTCCATCTTTTTTTTATTTCGCCTCCCTTACTTCTTGTTACTGTTTTTAAAGCTGTTGAAATGAGTTTCAGTTTGCGATATAATGTAGTTGAATGTTAATCAAAACTGAAAGTTGTGAATTTATCAAAAAAAAACGCTATAGCATAGATAATTATTGTGGAAGTAGACAAAAGATCGAAGGACAAAAGGCAGTCACACAAAATCTGGAAAACGGAAAAATGGATAACAGCTTAGAATGACCAAAACTTTTTATGAAATCAGCATCGATATTATCTTTGCAGAAATAGGTAAAACTTGAAGAATGAGAAGATTGAACCATTGGAAAGATTTACTAGACCTAAGATAGTCAAATATACTCATGGAACTGGGCACGTGATCACAGAGTGACACACATCACCCGAGAGACTATGGAATAGGGCACGTAATCACAGAGTGACACACATCACCCGAGAGACTATGGAATAGAAGAGGAACACTTGTCTTAACAGAAGCCTGGAATCACAGGGTATAACACCTAAGCTTGCTGCATCAGAAGCCTCAATTTATGATGGAGGAAGTCATTAGGACCTTCCATTAGGTCACTCAGTTGATACAAACAAAATTTTATTGCAATCCACCTTGTAGAGATGGAGAAATGTTCTCCAACACCATACAAAATTCATTATAACTCGAATTTTAGGAGTTAGTGATACTCAAAGGGCAAAAGAGTCCATAGTCGTAAATAATTTATTATATATTGGTGTACATATATCACTGTTATCACATATAGAGTCATTAAAAAAAAAAGAAAAGTTTGTTATACCCTTTACGATTCCATAAAAACTAATCGTAAAATGTCCATTAACTCTCTCTCTGATGCCCGTGGAAGCATTATTCCATGCACAACGATATGTGACGAAAAGAAAATTTTGTGACAAACAATAAAAGCTGGTTAATAACCACTGACAATACGAATATAACGATGACAGCTCCTATTGAATGTTTCGCGATAAATTCCTTACTTTGGAGACCGAATGTCCGAGCTTTTCAACATAATGAAGTTTTTGTTTATTATCAATCGCTCTGTGCACAGATATTTTTAGTTTAGTGTGAATTATGTACTGCTTTGATGAAGTTTGTATATCGTGAAGATATTTATCTAGCAAATGTTTTCGATTTTTATAAAAGCAATATGCTACTTTAACTTCTCTTTACAAACACTATCCCACAACGGTAGGAAATTCATACTACTGCAATAATCTCGTAACGTTTACAACGACACAACACCAATAACAATAAAGATTTACAATAAAAGTGTGCTTACCACCAAAATGGCCACTGTACTCTCCTGCAGGGCACTAATACATCCTATAAAGGATACAATCATGATGATCAGCGAAGCGACTATAAGTACATAAACTCCACTGTAAAATTGTAGAGAATCCAATTTCTGCAGCCATTCTTGGATGCCCGGTTCGAATCTTAGCCAGAGGCAAAGGGCGAAGATTGCGGCACCAATCACCTGAAAAGAATGGGCAATTTATATATTGTCAGTTGTCAAAAACAAATGTCTGTAGAGTAATTCGGTGAAAATCAAAAAATCATGCGGTATCTCTGCTAGTTTGTTGTTGGTTAAATTGTCAACCCACCTTAACAATTTCATCCTTCATCTCGACAAAATCTTGAAAAGAAAAAGATCATGGCACACGGAGTCAAATAATTTTTAACAAAGCTGTAACTGTTAACATTTGGCTTTAAAAGGATAAGTTCTCTAGATAATTCACTGGGAAAGTGGAGATTTTAATTAGGAATATCTTGCATTTATTCGGGTTACACCGTTATTTTCAGCTTACGAACTCGAAAATAAAACAAACCGCAATGCACACTACTGCAGAGCAAATTCGTTTCTCACTATTCGTATAATTGCAACAAAGCTAATTGGACACAGTTCTACGTACGAAATTGAAACATCATCTATTACAAAGAGCAGAAACGAAAACCGAGTAAATAAATACTAAAGCGGTTAATGAAAAAGATCGTTGGGGCAGACAACTCATCTTTTCATCATTTCATAGACCAGTATCTGATATTTTTCTAAAAACATCAAAAATTGGAAGATTGTAATTCTCAATGACTTTTAGGTTAGGTAAGGTTTGTGTTATTAAACACTCCACTGCGACTAAGTCACAACTCTTGGGGCAAACATCGTGCGAGTTATATTACCATACACCCCGTATAAAAACTAGCCGACGCTGCAAGATACCCGAAGGCAACGCCGAGGTTAATCTTATTCCTAGCATTCATTCTTGCTATTCTTGTTAACTCTGCACAGTAATTGTATTAAGTGAAGTTATTTTTTTAAAATTAATCTTCCAATCAAATTATTTGAATGGCGCAGCCAGTAGAATGAAACGACGTTAAAAGTTTGCCAAAGTTACAGTATCGGGAGTGATAAAACACGGTGAATTTTAATTATTCGCGTTTGTACCTAGAGAGTGCAACTTCTTTGGTATAGCCAAGCTCCTGTGGTCCAGCCGAGATCCAGATCCACGACAGCAGCAAAATCAAGCAGGAATGAAACTCTGAAGGTCGTAAGTACAGAGCTTTTCCTTTTTGCATCTTTCCTCCGGTCGGTAATTCTTAAATAAGAAGAAATTGAGAAACTTGGAGATTTAATAATAATGAATATAAGGAATTGGGTTAAGCTTGGCGCTGCCTTCATATATCTTGAAGCATCGGCTAGTTTTTATAAGGGGTGTGCAAGTATGTATATATGAAACGGTTAGAGGCATGTCCACTAAAAATAAACCGTAGAAAAATGGCTGTTTAATCTGAAGAAAAATGTCTACAAACAAACCTATTAGAACCACATCGACTTTTTCTGAAATGGAATGATTCTTTAACTCTAACAGTATCTTTACCATCATCATATTGAGCAGCATATTATATACAAAGTAACCGGACTTGAATTTGGATTTGGATTTGGACCAAACCGACTTTTCAACACCAAATAAATATTACTTCCGCTTTTAATACCAACATTGTGGCTTTTATATACGCAAGGGCGAGCCAAAGGGTGCTTTTAAAACATATTACCAGCTCCGTGTTTCAAAACAATTCAATTATCACGCTGTTCGATCCAAAATTAATTTACATTGTATTAAGTTAGGAAAACATGCATCTATAGTTACTATACAATAATGTTGTTAACAGTCATGAACTTCCAAAGTGGTCCAGTTGATGTCTTAATATTTGTATAAAGAAATAGGTAGCAGAGGTTACAAGAGGAATTCCAAAAATTTTATTATTCCAAAATATTTAATCGGAATGATTTCAATTTACCAGTCCCTGTATGGTCACAATGTTATATCTGCATAAAGTAATTGCATCTAAGCTAACAACACATATTAAATAATATCCAATTAGTGTTATTTGGAGCACGTTTCGGCAGAGTATTGTTTTCGAGACTCGCTAGAGACGTTTGTTACTGAAATTGTTCCTCTCAAGTGGCTAGATTAGTAACTATGGTCAGCTTTGTAACAATAAAGGCGCTTCAGCTTAGGCATAGAATAATCGATTGCGCTTCTGTTATACTCTTCACTATTGTAGAAGCGGAAACCTAATTTATCCCCCAAGCAATGGAAGTCTTACACTAGGGAGAATTTGAAAATGATGAGTGTAATTTGAGGAGCGTTGCGGCTGGAAATAGTATTCTTACACTTTCTTCACGTTGACCTCACTCAACTGAATATTAGGTTTCAGATGTTGTTTACAAAAAGAATATTAAGGGATAATATCAATTGATTATTTGGAGAAGCACTCTATATATTCCGATTCAACAAGAAAGCTGGATTCTTCTCATTTCGGAAAAAGTATAATTTGCTGCAATTTAATTGGAAAATGTGTACTTCCGTCCAATCATTGAAAGAGTTTCCACAATTATTTCAATTATCCTTTGACCCAAGCGCAATGTCTTTCTTTTAACACAACTCTTTGATTTCTTTCATCAAACCATATTATATAAATGCGGACGGATCAGTACGTTTTTATTTTTAACAAGAAAAAAAAATTCAATCTACTCCAATTTCTGACATAACTTTTGGACATAATTGACGTATCAAATTTTTTGTCATAAAAGCCTCCGTATTGCTTACATTGCTTTTACTAAAAGTAAATTGAGACCTTTTGCGATATTTTAGAAGTAATTTTAAAAATAACCCACATCAGCGGTTGCGACGTTCTTTGTTGATGGGTCACAGGCGTACCAAAAAATTTTCCTTTTGATTGATTAAATTTGTATAAAATCACGATCCACTAAAAGCAAGTATATTTTTTCCAACAAATACTGAAACTAATAATTTAAATTGATTTGATCGGTGACGGAAATCATAAAATGCTTTCACTGGTGATTAAATTTTTGATAAATAAAAAAAAAGTAGACTTTTTCCTCATTGCAACCTCTACTTTCACTCAGTCTTCAAGAAAAACTCCTGAGGCTGGTATGAACTCAAGAATATCTCCTTTTTCCATCCAGTTGTGTCTATACTCCCATGCATTTCCCAAGTTTTTGGATGAAGGAATACTCCTCCAACTCCACTGGTTTGATATCATGTTGGTTTTCCCCAATAGATCTTTTTTAACGGTCTAATTTCCCAATGAAAGTAAGAAAAATAAACTTCTTTTTGTAATATAATTTTTTCTGGTTATTTCTACGGCAATGTTTGTAACTTCGTCCGCTTCATATAATTTTGACGTAAGGTTTATTGAAAAACGGTCTCTTGCAAATATTCTGCCAAGGGCGATTCGGTGCAACAGGCTGTGAAATGGGTTAGTATTAGGGGATTACTAAGGTCATCGGACCGATCAACGTTCAAAGCGTTTCCATTATGTTATATGCTTATACATTGAAATAGGTGATTCATTCCAAAATAAAAACAATTTATGAGGTATAAGAAAAAAAACTACAACAAATAAAGAAAAACTTGATAGATCCGCTCCAACACAAAATTTGGTTGCGATTTCTCTTCACTATTACTTTGGAAACCCCTGTATAATGATTGGAATCCTCTATTTGTAATCAATACTAAATGAAGTTTCACTAGAACTATTATTAAAGCTATTTTCAACTTCGATTTAACCACTAAAACCTCACCCAAAGCTATAAACGTTATTCAACCCAACAAAGACAATTTCCCCTTTTTTTCTATCTCCCAAAGTTTATGCCATTTCGTACAGGAATAGTAAACAACTTATCTCCAAGTAATGGAAACAAAAAGCAATTATTTCTACAATACTAGTTAGCAGTGGTTAATTAATAAAGGCAATATACATATCCAGAGAGAGAGAAACTGTTTCTATTCCATACCAGGAATCGCCAACCATTGAAGTTTTTATCTATTTATACTGTTTGAATCTGGTTTTTTATGTTTAAACTCAAGTTACAATAACTATTCTGATTATTCTCCACACATCTTTGCAGCCTGCTGCCTCTCAATTGCTTATTTGTTTATGTCAATAACTTCCTCCACAGCAGTTTAATGCTGGATATTGAACCTCAACTTCATTGCAGCCAGTTTAAATATCAGTTGGTTAGTGACCATCACTTTTTCCATTCCGAGATAGATTATTTACCACTCCTAAGAATCCTAAATTGATCAGCAGCTTAAGAGTGCTCAAAAATAATTACGTGAGTAGGGATAATTTCCTTATTAGAATTATTCCTTATATTCTCGTTATTTTCAATTGAAAAACATGAACGTCCTTCCATTACGTACATAAAGGTCCAGAGAAAGTAAAATAATGAGAATTAAACAAGTTCTCGAAAAGTAATCATCACGTATCGGCCTCCATCTTAGATAAAGTCCATTCTGGAAAGCACCGGAGTCATTCCGCAATAGAGGAGGCGATTACTTGCTCAATTACAGTGCGGTCATTGGGAACTTAATGGACCAAACTATCACGACATCAAAATAGACGTACAGTGAGCCACAACATCCATCAGTTGCGATGGGTTTGGAAGTAACAGGGAAGTGTCTATGCTTTGTGGTTAAGTTCAATTCAACCGAGACAGAATAGATTACGATGAAATGGAATACTATAATCGGTAGGGATGTAGCATAACAGAAAGTAGTGTTTTGTGGCCACAATGGTAATATTATAAATCTTTCTGGAACTTTTATCTGCAAACTCTAATGCGTTCGTTTATCGTAGTTTCCCGATCTACTTGTTATCCTTGGTGATATCCCTGTATAAATTCCTTCCGATTTAGAGAAAATAATATACCATTTTGTCTAAGTTCACTCACCAAATAAGAAACTTTATTTTTGCTAGACATATTCTCTAGTGTAAAGTATATGTAGAGGCAATAAAATATGTTGCCAGATATTTTTAGAAGAAAATTTCGAATTTAACTGCCTTGCACGTGTATTGTGAGCATACACTTCTAAATACGATCTCGTATCAATACCAAGGGATATCAAGCATCATCCCATATATCCATAAAACTCGATTCAGTTTTGACGTTTACCTCTCATCCGGTTTCATTTGGGAAAAGCCCACAACAACAGAGCAGATCCGTAACGAAATTATCTTGTGATAACGTCGAAAGTCCATTTGAGCTACCTGTAAATTTTTTTATCTATGATGATGCGTTTAGGACATATTTGTATCGATTAAAAATGTCGGATAGTTAAGCAGCCATTAAAACATTGAGCTCTTGTGTAATCAGTTCCAAAATCAGAACTAGGCATATATACATAGGTACATCGACTTAAAATCATTAACCAATATCAATCAATACTTGTTTTATAGTAGAATGGTCAAGTACTGGGCTAGGTTAGGTTAGGTTTGTGGTGAGTGGGTCTATAAGGCCCTCCACTGCGACTCACAAGAGTCTATTGTGGCTCACACCTATTCAGATTTCACCAAACAAATTCAGCTTCTTAACAAAGCCGATTATTTTATTTGGTGAATGATATTTCAGGTCCGAGGGCGAGAGAGAGACCCTGCCAAACATCAGATACCTGATTCGAGCCGCGGCGGGGCAGGCACAAATTATATGCTCTGCTGTTTCATCATCTTCCAAACAAAGACGGCAAGTCGGATCTTCCGACAGTCCAAGTTTTAGCATATGATGATTCAGATGACAGTGGCCTGTTAAAAGGCCTGTTAGACAACGTAGGTCATGCCTGCTATAGTCTAACATTTGTTTGGAGACATACTTCGAAGGATGTATAAAAGCCTTTGAATGAACCAATCCTGGTAAATTATGCCAGAAGTCTAAAGCTCTTCTTGCTGTCCAGGTATTTAGTGTTTGTTTGGCAAAACTTATTGCGATGCCAATTGTGGGTTCTGGTCCGATAGAAACACGTGCGGCACCCTCCCTTGCAAGAAAGTCTGCCTTCTCGTTTCCTTCCATGCCAGAATGGCCAGGGATCCAGACCAGCAATACTTTATTGAGTTCTCCTATTGAGGAAAGTCTTTTTTGGCAGTCTAGAACCAATTTCGACGTTACACGGCAAGAGCTAAGTGCTTTTAAAGCCGCTTGGCTGTCCGAGAAAATTTTTATTGTTCTATGTATGAGATTGGCTTGCTCCACTCTCTCCACACATGAAACAATGGCGTAAATTTCCGCCTGAAATACGGTTGCATAGGATCCTAGGGAGGTTGAAATTTCTGTCCTAGGTCTGCGCCCGTATACACCTGCACCAGAGCCTGAGGGTGTTTTTGAGCCGTAAGTACTGGGCTAACGCTCACATTTTTGTTCATTTTCTATTTTTAAACAAACACTTCGCTTGAATGTCGAAAAAAGAACTTAGTTGGAATTGATAACATCCACGTTAGAAAATGACTCGATGAATTGCGTGAGGAGAATGTTGTGATACCATTATGAAGATTGAAGTACATAAATATCTCCACAGGCGAATTTTTAATTCTAAGCAAAATGAAATAGAAACAAATGGCCTCCATTTTCCCACAGTTTCTTATAATATTTTCATCATTAACCTTTTATTTCATTCGATACATTTTCGTACAACTGATTGACACAAGTTATCCATGGAAACATCAATTCTGGACAACGAACATATAGAAAATTCAAAACTTCCAAGGAATTCATTATGCCATAACCATTTCGACTTGGAAACAAGAATAACATGAAATAAATAAAAAACCGTTTCTAGCTGATGGCTTTCAATATTGGTTCGGAGAATTTTGCAGACCCTTGTCTATCAATCACAAAACTTTCCATCAGAAAAGAAATCCGAAAAATGAACTGAAAAGTTAATCCTATTATTTGTAATATAAGGCACACAGTTCCGATGGTTTTGAGAGAGTCCAGAAGTTTTTTATTACTGGAACCTTGATATTTATCAAGACACTCTGGAAATTACAAAATTTATTTCTTATAATGATTCTCCACCCTTTACATGGGTGGAAATAAATTTGAAATATTCCGTACATCGGGTGAGAAGACAAATAATGTCGCAGCTTAGGAGCTTGACAAAGTGATTCGGGTTCAGTAGCGTGAATAAGTTGGTAAAAGCGACATACTACAGTGGTTTTAGAATCCACTGACTTTAGAGTTTTTGCGATAAAAACAACAAACTTCACCTTGTTTTTTTATGAGTTTTATATAAACTCCTGGACAAAATTAACGCACCACTCATATTTTTCTAAATAATCTTTATTTATTGTTAACTTAATGTACGACAAGTAGGCTATGGACCATGTTTGATACTGACAGATGTTATTTAAACTAGCTAGTGTCACATAATGCCTTGTTTTAACAGTAATTCATATTAAACTTCGTTTTAGAGTAAATCTGTGTTAAATTTTTTTTTAAAAAGTGTTGATTACAACAAAATTTCTGTAAGAAGCAAGCGTTTGTTTGTAATTGTTTTTATCATATGCATGTTTGGAAGTTCATTTGCGAGTAAAACAAGTAAGAAAAATGAACAGCCAAAGAAATTTGTCAATAGAGGAGGCAGTTTGAGCATCGACTCTTCTGGATGAAGGATATTCAATGCGACATGTTGCTGGTTTATTAGGAAGACATCATTCCAGTATCAGTCGCGTAGTGAGACGTCATAATGAAACAGGCTCGTACCTTCGAAGAACAGGACAAGGGCGAAAACGTTGCACTAATCAAATTGATGATCGTTTTTTGAGACAACGTGCTCTCAGAGACAGGAGAGTTACCAGCAATCTGTTAAAAAATGAATTAGCGGATGTTCGCAACGTCGCTATATCATCTCGAACGGTTAGAAGACGTTTACATGAAGCAGAATTGAGCAATAAAAGACCAGCCAAAAAGCCCTTGCTCACCAGAGAACACAAAGTTCAGAGATTGAATTTTGCAAGACTACATCAGAATTGGACTATCAATGATTGGAAACGGGTTTTGTTCTCCGATGAAACCAGAGTTAGCCTTAAAGCTCCAGATGGACGTGAGCGTGTCTGGCGAAGACGAGGAGAAAGGTTTGCTAGCTGTAATATCTCTCCTAAAGTACCTTTTGGTGGTGGCTCTAAAATGTTTTTGGGAGGAATTTGCTTCGATGCTCGTACGGAATTAGTCCCTATACGTACGAGGTCTATGAATGCCCAATATTACTTAGATAACATTATTGTCGAACATGTAATGCCTTTTGATCCATTTGTTGGGCCTAATTTTTTATTCACGCAGGACAACGCTCGTCCCCACGTGGCAAGACAGGTTATTGGTTACCTAAATGATGTTAATATCCCTTTATTAGAGTGGCCACCTAACAGTCCGGACATGAATCCTATAGAGCATCTATTTGACTATCTCAAAAAGAAGATTCGAAGTCTTAGACCTCCTGTTGTTAATCACAACCAACTTATAGAGGCCGTTATTGAAGAATAGGAGATTATTCCGCAAGCGTTTGTTGAACATTTAATATCAAGCATGCCTCGACGCATGAATGCAGTAATAAGAGGTAGAGGAGGCCCTACACTGTATTAGGGTCCACCAAAATTCATTTATTGTTTTTCACATATTCTTTTTTCTTTTTTCAATTTGAAAGCATGATAGCTTAATTATGCATTTTCAGCAAAAACAAATTTTTTAAGAAAAAATAAGGCAAATTAAGGTCATGTTAAGGTCATATTCGACTAATTTTTAGGTATTCATTATTGTTTCAATTTAACTAAGTTTTATTTTGTGTTTATATTGTAAATATTTAGAATAATTAAAGTGGTGCGTTAATTTGAAGTTTTACCAGCTTAATTGTAGAGATACAGGATAGAGGAAGTTTGAATATAAATCGGGACAATTTTGTTTGATGTATACGTTTTTATTTTAATTTCTCTCCAACACTCTAACGCTGTCGGTCAAATTTGCAACACCCTGTCTATGAGAGGAAAATTAATAATTATTTTTTCCAAGTGGCAATATAAAAATGCAATCATCATTCATAGCCCTTAAACTACCCTGAGGGACTTGTTGTATGAATAAAATATTGATTTAAAAAGAAGAAATGGATGCTTATAGCTAGTCGAATTGGTAAGTAGCTATTCACTATGCACCCTTTTTAATTCAATAACATTTTCGAGCATGTGCACAAGTGTGCTTACAACGTTTCCGAAATTCATTTCAATATTTCTTCGTTTAAAAAACATTACATGGTGACAAGTCACGAACTTTCAAGTATGAATACTTAAAATTATATGTTCCCTTTCCCTAGCTTTAGATACAGTAATTTATGAAAATATTCTAAAATTATCATTTAAATAATTGAAAATTGCTGATATATAATTAATATATCAATTAATTATTGGTGTGATGAATAAAATTTAATTTCTATTTGAACCGTTATTTAAATTGATATTATTAAAATCATTTGACTGTTTATTTTCAACAATTTTCATGACTGCGTTATTTGCTCTTAATTATAGTTTAATGTTTTTGGCGAAAGATAGAAAATAATTAAAATAGCTGCAGTAAAAATGGCTTGGTGGTAAAGTTAATGTGCCTTGAAATTCAAATTAATGACTAAATGTAATTGTGGTTGCTTCGTTAATTAGAAAATCTTGTGATTCTCGAGGGTTTCCTTCTAATTTATCTAGAGTAAAATATCTCATTCAAGTACTAAAAGATAAAGGATTTAGCGAATTTAACTGATGTCCGCAAACTACCATTTTGATTCAATGAAAATGACGGGAAATCTCAGCAGTTTTTATAAAATATATTTATCCTCCAAACCATATGAATTTTAACTGTAATAATTATGATAATATTAAGAACTGGATTTTATGGAAAATAAAACACATTAATACAATTAGGATATATAAGAATAAAATCTTCTCAATAAGTCCTATTTACATCTATCTCAATAATATCTCACTTGTATTCCAATCCAACTAAGCATCCGACTTGAAATTTTCTAAAGTTATTCAAGAGATATCTCATGCCGAGATAATTTTCTGTATTCCGGAAATCCAGGATGTTTAAGCCTTTATATTGGTTTACGCATTTAAATTTTGAAATATCTACCTCGCAATAGAGATTTAAATATTCAAGTCGAGAGAAAATATCAATACAGAGGGATTCTAAAAGTTTTAATTTTGTTAATTACGTTTTCTTCATCATTCGATTGAAGGAATAATTCATCATGGAAAACAGTCATGTAGTATCAAATAAATAATCATATTGTATGAGCTTGATGCTTGAGATAATATCTTTTCACAGTTAAATTGAGTAGTTCTGCATAATAATGAAACCCCTTACTCTACACAAACTCAAATATCAACCTCCTACATCGCTGGAAAGCCCGTGAAAATGCTTTCCCACACCGTTGGACAATACTACAAAATAACTTATCGGAATCCCAAATTCTATGAAACAATTTTTAGTTGTCAACTTCCACATCACTAACCTTAAAGCAGTAATCAGCCTGTGGGAAGGAACCGACCTCACTTGTGACATCTATTAGATCCGAAATTGATAGAGTAAGGCTCTACAAAGTTGGTTTCAGAAGATGGCTTAAATAATGAGTCGGCTGTAAAGGCAGTCGGCGTTGACCAAAGACTACTAGATCCCGAATGGCTTAAGGAGGACCGGCAAGAAAAACGAAGGACGTACACAATTCCGACACGTATCTAACATTAAAGTCCGTAGTCAACGAAGCACAGAAATGGAAATATTAGTAGGGTAGCAAAAAGGATAATTTACTCGATTGTTGTGGATGAACTGGGGTGGATTTCAGATTATCATGATTACTTTGGGTATTATTACATTGAAATAAATTCAATTAACACGTTTGGTTACACTACCATCCGATAAACCCATTGGAAATTGAATTTCAAAGAGCTTCAACAACAAAAAAGTGTATGTTTGCGGTAAAACAGCAACAAAATGGTGACATACAGTAGTTATCTTTCCACTTTATCACTCAATTTTCACTTCTATTGACCCATGAGGAGAATAATTATTTTACAATGAATGCTGTTCTCAACATCTTCCCACTGACTATAAGTCGTGTGAACTGGGAAGTATCAATTCAACTTTGTATCTTGGCTTCGTAATAAGAGAGAGGGATAGAGTTACATCTCAGGATGTATAAATTATGTTTAAAGCACTAAGAATTACTTGATTTTGCAATTAACAAGGCATCACGAACACGTTTTACTGGTACTTACAATTTAAACACAGAGTTATTCACTTAATAAACGTTGGGAGATAATATTAAGGAATCTCTCGGAGATGCTTCATTTATTTTAATTAAAAAGAAATGGAATAATGAAAGTGATAAACATGTCGTGAAAGGGAATTAGTTAAAGGCGACTCATTTGTTGGTGTGATGATAATCTACCTTAAATTACACTTTTTAATCCGATACAACAGTCTGGATCTCAGGTCAAGTCTGTGGAATATTATTCCCTTCACTCATTTTTTTTTCTGTTTTGTTCTGTGTCGCTTCTTTTGATTTTATATTATGATGATTTTCTCAGTCATCTTTTTCTGTATTTAATTTTACTGATAGAAGTTTCAATTTGCTTCCGCCCACCAAATTATCCTTCTCAGAAATAAACTGATACAGATAAGGTTTGGCAATATACTTCATGTTTGACAATTTTTTCAGTGCGGTGTGGGTGCCAATACTGTCATCAATGTTAAATCCTGATCGCTTATAGGTACTAACCTTACATAACAGCCTTTTCCAAAAAATTGTTGGCAATTTAAATGCTGGACTTTGAAAATTTGAAATAAATGAGATCAAATTTGGCAATTTGGCGTGCAATGAAGTTGATACAAAAAGGCGGTAAGGTCAGATTGGTTCAACCCTAACCATGGAAGATTCTACTCAGTGACGTATTATTTGGCACTTGGTGAACTGGAACTGAAGTACCATTCTAATGTTCAAAATTTTCAGAAAATCCTGGCAATATATATTTTTTCATTTATCACTTATCACAAAGGGTATAAAGTGGTCTAGCAAACGTATTTAAAAATCATGCCTCTTCACCTATCAACTAATAGGACAGCCGGTAAATACTCATTAGAGATATGATGAATTTCTGTATATAAACCAGGTGACTAATAATTACATTATGTAAATGACCCTCAGTAATGAGTTGATTTGAAAATAGTTCGGTTCGTGTTTAAATTCGTTTTCGGTAGTGTATTGTGTATGGAAATAGCATGGATTATAATTTCTTAATTTCCGTGAGTTTTGATGTTATATTATTATAATAAATTCACTGAATATTTTCTAAAGAAGATATTTTTGTACTTATTTGTTCAAATAGTTTTAATTCCTTGCTATATAATCAAAGTATGTTTATATGTTAATATAAAACTGATATTAACTAATTTCAAAGTATATACCTAATAAAAGCTAAACATATGATAATTGATTGATTTTTTTCGTAAGGGCGCCTTATTTTTTCCGAAAAAAATCGAAAACCTCTTCAACTAAACAAAATAAACCATAGATATTACTCGTTATGTCGTATTTTTTGTAATGTTATGTGTGTATTAAAATACAATACGTGAACTGAAGATCATTTTCCATGTGGACTCGCTGCAAATCAATTAAAGTCCACTTTAATTGGCGTATCGAATCAAAAATTTTTTGAAAATATATTCTTTTGCAACTTAAACTGTATAATGAATGTCTAGAAAAAAATTTGGTTCAATTTTTTTTTTTAATATGGATTTTTTATTTTTTGCAGGTTCTATACGATTATTCCGGTTTGGGTTTCAAAGGTTGGTGACTGTTGTCTAGGATAGCAAAACTAGAAATATTGTTGAATATACAGTGTGTCCACAAAGTAGCGAATAATTTTTTTAATAGCTTAATAAACAATAAAATAAGAAATTCAAGAAGCAGGTCAATTATTGATTTCAATTAACTATTTTTTCAAATTATAATCTAATATACAGGGCGAACCCCCTTCGTTTAATGAGGCCAGTACCATTTTTTTTTAAATGAAACCCCCCTTTTTTCTTAAATTTCCGGATTTCCCTGAGCTGATTCCAAAAATACTTAACGTTACTTCAAATTGCAGAGTGGATATTTATTTCAAACAACTATCAACTATTTTTGTTATTCTAGAAGTGTGCCTGAAATGTATTCACTATTTATTTATATTACAAACTTCACAATTATGTTTCTGATTTACAAGGGTTCTAATACGCACAGTAAAAGAATTATATTAAAGGTCAAAAAATATATTTTGGATTTTTTAGAAATTACAAAACATTCTTTTGGAAATATATAAAAGCTTGGGTTCCTTTTTTTCTGTTGATATATTCATGTATGAAATGTACTGTTGAAAGGATCACATAGTTATTTTAGGTAAAATTAAATATTTCAAAATCTTCCCAACTCTACTTTCAATATAGATCAAAATTCATGAAATATATAAACAAAATTTCAAGTTCTACAGATTATAATGATAGTTTTCAATGTATTTGAAATTCATTAAAATTACTGCTACTTCAAGAAAAATCTAATCACACTAGTAACTAAATATCAGTCATTTTATCAAATACATATGTGAAGTATGAATCTAATGTCATTGATAAATGTGGTTAAAACCTCCGGAATATGAAAATGGTTTGGTTCAATCTTCGGAATGGAAACTGGTGCAGACCAAATGGACCATGGATAAAAAGGCTACACCGTGGATAATAGCAATGTAAGTCTCTATTTATTTATATATCTATTCAGTTTATCAAAAAATGTGGTTTATCACGTTAAGTCAACAATTGATTCACCTATTTATTCTTTTGGTATTTGCTTTATTACACATTAGGTTACGATTTCACCTATACTGTTTTGTATTTAAAACTGTACCAGCACGCATTGTAGATTTCTTTACAGGACCAGATTCATTATAGAAAATATTTTATTATCTCGTTTTAGAATTATTTTGAATAGGAAAAGTGGAGAATAAAAGTAGAATAGTGAGCAAGTTTATTAGACCTTTGAAAATTAATCTATAGGGGAGATAAGTGAACTGTATATCATGTGTAATTTTTGTTAGTCGGTAAATTAGATTGCCTTCTTTTTTCTGGTGGCAAATGAGACTAATGTTTGAGAAAAACAAATTAACGTACGCTTCAATGTCTGTTTTGTAACAATGATAAGCCATCCCTGCATGAAAACCCGATTTCCTAAGGGGAATCTATCGGCAGCGATTTGACAAAATATCGAAATATTTTTGGCAAAGAATTTTAAGGTAATGGATGTATTGGAAATTAAGAAAAAAATATATCATGTAGATTAATGTTGAACTTAGAGTTCTCATCGAATAAAAACTTTGAAATGCTAACCAAATTTTGTTGAAAAAAATACGAATCATGAGGTAATTACACATATTAAGCAAAGTTTGAGCCCTTGTAAAGAATTAAATATGGATTAAATGGAAAAACTAATTGATGAGAAGTCTAATTTAAAGCTTTATGAATACTATATAAAAATCTCAGAATCCTCAAATTACTTATGACCGTACAATTCCTTATTGAAATTCGGTTGCTACCACTAAAATATCGGATAAAAATCCACCTCTCGCTTTTCTATCCTTTTATGACTGACATTGTCTCTCTGCTTCGGTAGTCGCGTGCTGTTCCATTGTTGATACAACGCTCGCCGGTCTCGGCGGTCTCCCAGTTCAGTACTGACGAAGCTTTTAGAGTAGTAGGTGAACCAAAATCCGCTTGGACAGCTTGGCTACCTACATGTTGCGGAGCTTTCACATTTCTAATAAAATTTTCGTTATGTGAACTTGAACGTGAGGACGTAGGGAAACGAAAAAATATACAAAGCATGATTGTGTAAGGTCGAATTTGGTAGATGCCCCTCAACAAGAATGAACCAGTACACCGCATCTCCATTTTGCCCTCTATCAAAGTAGGCGTCCGTAAATCTAATCTTCTCAAAACAGATACACAGCCGGGTCGTTCGACTGCTCAACTCGCTATCCTTTTAGTAAATGTATCATTGGTATCACATTACTTCTTGGGTAACGGTAATTGAAAATATTTGTTCCGAATTTTCACTAAAATGTTATGATGTTTTCAAAAATACTGTCCAAAAATTTCGAAATTTCATTTAACTACGCCTATGATCTCCAGTGTCTGACATGCTTAACTAGAATCCTTTTTTTTGGATAGAAACTGTTAAATCACGTACCCATAATTTACAGATTTTCGAATATTCAGTGTTCATTTCACCCAGGTTGATTCGGTCGACGTAATACATAAATAATTTTCATTGATTTTGTTTTCCGACAGTTGTAAACAATAGGAAAAATGGTAGCTGCTTTTCTCGTTTTACACTACATAGAATTTTGAAAGATACATTTATATGTTGTGCTATGAAAAACAGTTGCCTAAAAACTGTCAATAATTGTCCTTAACCAATTCATCAAATACACAAAAAACTCTGAAAACAAAATCGCCTTTCATTTTTAACGACATACATTTGACAAAAAGAAAACAAAAAAGCACTTAGTAAACAATTTTCCAGAAGTTTGTGACTGAATTCAAAAAAATCACTGCCTCCTAATGGATATTAAGTAGATCCAGCTTCTTTCACAATCGTAGTTGAAACAGTTTTCAAGAACAAAAGTAAATAAATTCAATTACAAAACTTTACGCAACTTTACAAATAAATGCTCACAATATATCTAGTTTTTTTTGGAGGATCTGTACAACTTTCTTCCCGTTTAATTTCATCAGGTGTTTCCTTCAGGGAGCTAGCCAATTTGCTACGAAGTAAAGTTTTTTAAATCTTGACGTTAAAAAAGAATGATACTTGCAACTGCAACGCGGTGAATTTTTTTTGGAAAAGTTTCTATTGAGATTCAAGTTTTAAAAGTTATTTTCATTAGTAAAGAATGTTGTTCTCTGTAAGCAAATTATTAATATTGTTACTATGATCCTCAAAACGAGAAGGAAATATTATGACACTGGAACAGATCTGAATATGTAAAGGTCCATGAAGAAAAAGATGAAAGAAAAACATCTAAAAAAATCTAAATATTCCATCGAAATGTCGAGAACTTTCTGGAATATGTTGACCTAGAAAGAAAATAAAAAGGGAAAGAAAGACGTCTCTGGAATATAAAAGGACTGAGACACTTTAGAGTCTCTATTCCGGCTACCATATAGGAGTTCTAAGCATGAATCAACCGGTTATACTCCATGTATAATGGTCAGGTGCAGCTTCTTCACCATCTTTTGGGAATATCGACTTCTGGTGAAGTAGCAGGAGAAGGTACATAGAAAGGTTAAAATTGTCCAAAATTGTGCTCATGAACGTTGAGGTGAATACTAGGAACACAAGCTTCATATAGAGACACCGTATTATTGTGAATTAACAAGAACAGAAACATCTATAGATGATGAAATATTGATTTAATTCCTTTAATAGAAATAAAAGTGTAATCTGTATCAATATAATTCAGCAATTAAGTGAGTTAATGTCGGAAAACATCGTCACACTTCAAATTCACCTTGTCTACATCTAACTGAATAAAAGCAAAACATAAATCACCGGGAAAAGAAAAGCTTGGGCGCTGGAAAAAAAAACGAGAAAATATTTCTTTATTGGGCCACTGCAATCGTTACCACTTATCTTCATCATCTTGTTGAACCGAAAGAGAATTCAGCTGTCAAGCTATCGATTCAATCAGTAGAAATATCTAATTTATCATCTAATAGCTGAAATATATCACACATTTTCGTTTCTCTTCCAACATCCAAGTGGAGATTTATGGCACTAGTCAACGTATCTGCGGTTGAAACAAAAATATAGCGACCATGTAGCAAAAAATAGTTTTATACACGAAGATCGTTCTTTAATATAGAAAAAACTGAGACGCCGTCGTGTTATTAATCTTATACTTTCCAACACATACCAAAGATTTATATTACATATATGTTTTCGGTGAAAACGTCTCGGGAAATTACGTTTTTTACTTCCATGTTGTGTGTGGTTGTTGTATGCAGAGTGGTTTTTTATTAATACTTTTTCTTGCGAACTTTACGAGCAAAAAGAAAGTGAATTTACAAAGAAAAAAAGTTTTGACCCATATACCAGAGATCATTCACGAGATACAAATCAACCTCCAAAGTAGTCATTTTTCTTAAACTTTCGGTTATTTGAACTGAACACATTTTGTCAGGAAGTTTTAAGGCACTGTTTCACTAATTTCATACACATTCATCTCCTGGAAAAGCATTCTCCAAAGTATATGTAATTTTACTTTACTCTTCAGTCCACGAAGACCGCTGAACTCAAATTTTGAATACCACTTCTCCCAGTAACCGGTTCCTGTAACCCAGAAATGCACTAACCAGCCTTTCTGCTTCTCGACGAACTAGCAATTGTGGCTCCCCAAACTTTCCTAAAATCTCACATTCCCCACAAAACCAGAAGAGACTATCTTTTTCCCCAACTAACTACATCTTTTTTATTCCTTCCCATGATTTTCCTTTCTCTCTGCTCGAGTTTCTCACTGGAGTTATTGGTCTTTGTATCTCTAAATCTTATACTTCCAATTTTTCCACTTGTCCAGCCTCTTCTTACAATTTTTAGAGAACCACAGCGTTCCTCTAAACCCACTATCAATTTTCCCTGTTTAAATTAACTCACCCTGCAAAGTTACAAAATCCTACCTTTAATCTTTATCTAAAGATCTACCTCTATTAGCTTCTTATAATTAATATACCAACAATATTTCATAACAGCCAATTAAAGTCAGCAGAAAATCCTCCGACCAATCTTTACCTCAAGCAAACCCGTAAAAGCTTTTTAAATATTTCATATTCTGTAGAAATATAACGACAAAATCCTGTCTCCAGTCGAGCTGAAACCAACAGTGAACTTAATGAGAAGAAATAAAAGAGAATAGGCAGTATTAAGATATAGTAGAAGACAAGGACGTAACTAAAATTCAATCAATGAGGGGATAGAGTCTGGAAGAAACGAAAAAAATAAATGGGAGACGGGTTGATAATATATAGAAGAAAAGGCTAAAAGTTGATAATATAGGAAAGTTGAATATGCATTCTGTTAAAGACAATTCAGATGATCAGTTTTTACAAATTGAAATGTATATATTTGGAGAAAGGAGATCAGTGGGGAAAGAAGCAATCTAGAGATGTTAATGTTGAGAAATATGGTAAAATAAGATACTGGACGTGAGATGGAATCTTTTAATTGGGGATAAAAATAGCCGGATATGGGGAATTATAAATGGTATCTTTTTCATTGATCTAAATCTTGAAAAAATCCATCATTCATAAGAAATAACTTTTTATGAAAAATAGTATGATTCGCCACTGGAAGGAAGTATTAGGATATAGTAGGAAATACAGAACCTACAAAGGAGTTATACTTTGAAACAACGAAAGCCATTTGAAAGAGATCCGGAAGGAAGGAGAAGGAAATGTGGAAGGAAACCTGTCTCGTTAGCAGCGACTACGAATATAATCCAATACCTTAACTTTTTCTACGGAGTATTGTTTAAAAAACTAACTGTCAAAAATATATTTAATGAAAAAATTCTTAGTATAGACGTAATAATACAATGCCTCATTAAATTTAAGTGAGTTTATCTTTTCCCCAAGTAAGTATTTAAATCAAGCTCAAATATAATTGATGGTTTAGCCAATAAAGAACCTCACTGAAATTAATATTAATATTTCTGTTTCTTTGACTGTATAATTGTTTATTTGAACTGAAAAGTAACTTTACGTTTTAGTTTTAATTGTAAAGAAAAGAAACGCAATTATGCCTTCCAGCGCTGCAGCACTTTCGAATGCATTATCCTTTGTCAGTGTTTCTCTTGGTTTCTATAAAATAATCTCACAATATGCCAGAGTCAGTTTTCCATGAAAAACGAATTGTGGGGTATATATTTCCAGTCTCTTTCAACAATACTTTTGATATTTAGCTTTGTGGCTTTTATAACTAAAATAGATTCCGTTGTCTTAATCAAATAAAGCTCTTAGATCTTCAAATAAAAATGATAAAGGGTTTTATTTAGACAATAATGATGATTGAAAAACGAATATGGGGAAGTTCTTTTTGTGTCATAAGTCAGGGCTTCCAATAGAATAATTACATTAAATTGAATTCAGAAATTTTTTGTTTTCGGATTTTTCGACATCTTGAGATTGGTTATTTTGACATCTTGAACACTACCTGTTGCTTCAAACTTGTGAAGAGGCTCCCCCAAATAAGTTCTCGAGATAGGGTGATCTGGGTATTCCTCATTGAATAAAGGTTCCGCTTAATGGAGATTCTTTCTAGATCCACCAATTATTAAGATAGCTGCTACTTTGTCGGCTTGAGTACGTACCATTTTGCCTATGTAAACTCTTAAACGTCTCGTTAAAAAATCATAAAATTAAATAATTAAGCTATTTAGAAAAACTTTGCAAAGCAGCAAATACCATTAAATTAAAAACGTCAATTTTTTTGACAACTAACCAGAGGCGGACTGAAAAATCTTCAATATTTAAATGTGAAATAATAATTTTGGTATTTATTTAATTTATTCGTCAAAACTAGTTTAAACCCAAACAAAATTAATGTCAATGCCTTTCAAACGCTGCTTTCAAAAGTATTGGCCAGAGTGGCACTGTGACGTCATCTATTACTATTACGTCATCTGTTACCATATTTTGTAGAGCAGTTTACAACACTTTACTTTCACCCTCCAAATTTTATTAATGTAAGTGTAGCAGTTCAAAAGATATAAGGACGGGAGGGGACTTTTGAATAGCACTGTATAGTATCTTCACTCTTCTAAATATTCAGTGATATAAAAAGGTTAATAATAGTGTATGAAATGTTTAGTGATAAATACTACTTTGTAAACATCAGCCAGCTTTGTAAATATTTTATTAAATTTGACCCGGTTTTTTTGTGTTGAGAATGATGATGAAATGTTTAACAAACAATATAAAAATAGAATGTAGAATTTCAAAGCAAAAAAAATTAAACTCTTTCCACTCCGAGAAGCATTAATACGAGGTGTTCTAGTTACAAATACTTTCGTACAGTAAGATACGCAATTCCAGCTATTTATTTTTCTAATATTCTTATTCGATATCTGCTTTTTTTTACTTTGTATTTCCACCAAACGATTCTCATAAATCCAAACACACATATCTACCCACGTTTCGACTTTCAGCTTCGAATCTATTTTAATAAATATGCCATCGAGTTTTCACACTTATTATTCAATATGCGATTGGTATTTTTGTCGGCCATGGATACTTTACTATGGAAAATGAAAAACAGATTTCTCGAAGGAAATACTTTTCCAAGACGAATCTAAATCAAAAAGAATATATTGACCATCCAACCATAACTTTTTCCAGTATACATATTATATAAAGGATGTCTCATCAGGATTTCGTACTAAAACTTTTCCTTCACCAAGCTGTGATTTTTATATGGATAATTCCAATCAAATCACATCAAAGAACTTTGTATGTTGTTTGAGCAAAAAAATAAAAAAAAGTGTCGACCTTTAAAATGAAAACTGTGAAGGAAGAACCAATACCTGTAATTAATTTCCATTCACCACGTTTCCGCCGTAAAGTAATTTGGATTGCAGATTAGATCCGATTGATATTGAGAGTAGGATTGTATTTTAACGAACTTTGCATACAAAAATTACCATCATGATTTTGTCTATTTTCCAATTCCATTTATCCCATTGATTTGATTAGGTGTACAGCCAAATCGATTTTGAGGATTTTCAAGCATCCAATTTAGCAAAATTTTCGCGTGGGTCGGAAAATCGGATTTCATTAACACAATAATCAGTCCGTCAAGTTGATTTCGGGTGGATTGAAATTAATATCGCTATTATTAACTTTTATAAAGTAATATTGAAATCAAAAATTGTTTTTTTATATACCAATCCATCAAAAAGCTCAGAATTGAATATCACAAACATCAATCAGCTTTCTTTCAAAAAAAGTAAATTCAATTACAGTTTTTTTGCGAATAAAATACACGATTTCTAGTGCCACTTATTCTGAATTTTTCGACATAATTAGAGCAATTTTTCAGCTGGGTTTGGGTGGAAAAATAATGTTAATCTGAAATCGAGGAAGGCAACATATGTTTGTAAGTACTGATAAAATACCAGAGGCGAGTGACATGGGCTTACATCAATTTATTTCATACATTTTTCTCAAATGGAAAAAGCTGAAAATATATGTGGATTTGGTTCTTTTGCTATTTGCTGGCTTGGCTTTCGGAAACTTCACAATTTCTCAGTGACCATGGCAGGATATACAGAGCTGATGATTTGATGAAGTTACAAGACAATTGAGATCCTCTGGAACTTCCAAGCAATATGAGAAGGCAAAGATAACAGATTTAGTTGAGTTCGAATATGGAGAATTCAAACAAATATCATTATTTTCTATAGTAAACAGTTCCCAATTCAAGAGTTCGTTAACTGGTACCATAAAAAATCACATTAAGGTCTTCGAGAGACTGAAAGGTCAATTTGGTCGAGGAGATATGCTTGTAGAGATATACATTCACAAGATGATATTGAAAATGATGATAAAGCGATTAAAAAATACCTTTTTCTGTCAATTCAAAAGTGTGTATTAAATTTATTTCAACTTTAGTATACGAAAATATATAATAAGATACCAAAAATATAATATACTTCAAAATTATGCAATCTACATCATTATTGGAATGGATCGGGATTACTTTCAGCATTGACAATTATTTTATTGGGCTGAATGATTCATTATGGTTCAGTTACAGCTTCAATTACCTGTCAATGAATATGAATATCGATAGTAATGCTGCTATTAATTTGTCGGAAAGTTTAATTGGATATTAATTTCAGAATCAATTTCCTTTTAAAAGTTGATTGGAAAAATATTGGAGCTTTTGCGTAACTGCAAGTAGTTTTATCAACTAAAAAGAAGGACATTTTGGATCTGTCTTATAATTTAACGGTGCTGCCAAACTTTCGGAACATTTTTCTCCCTCAATTTCTTGTACGCATGAAATTTTTCAACAATTTGTGAGAATACTGAAGCATTATCATTTTTTATCCACACTAAGCAAAAAAATGTTATATATTTTTCTCACTGCTAACATTTCAAATCCTTTTTAATGCAAGAAATGATCTATGGACGGTTTTAGGTGTATCTTAAGTGTACACTACCAACCATGGCTTATAATAGCGGCAAGGCATGAAATTTGAACAATTTAAGAACAGAAAGAGCAATTAAGCTAATGTACAATGTGCTTTTTATAGTCAGTGGGCCAAAAGCTTTATCGAAAACAAGAGAAAAAATAAAAATGTACAAAAATCTAATCTTTAACAAAGATATCCTGTAAATTTATTCACTAACTTGAGATAATTTTCTCAGTTCGCTTGCTTCTTAAGTACAAGACATGTAAATATCCCCATTTTAAGACGGGTCTCGTTAATACAAAGATTGCATAAGTTTTGTGTTGTTTTCTTGGTAACTACCTTGCATGCTTATTATCGCGTTTACCAGATAATTTATTTTTATTTATGGAATTTAATTATGCCCGTGAATATAACGGCTTTAACACCGGGGTGTATTAGCCACATAATTTATGCTAAGGGCTGGGCTTCGTTGTCGGAGAAAAACAATTTTCAGTAATGTTCTTTCTCACGTTTAATTTTAATAGAAACTAAGCGCATTATTAACTCCTCTAGGTTATTTTAATTCAATTTATGAATTAGAAATATATCCTATTTTTGATGGAATTGTTAATGGTGGCAGTAATATTATTGTTCGCCAAATTTTAATTCAAATTTAGACTTCAGACTTCAGACTTTCAATGTATACATTATATCTTACACAGGGTGTTTTTTTTCATATCAAACATTGAATTACGAAACTTTCTTATTAAATGTTCACTTTTTCATTTGACGTTACCCTAAAAAATACATCTGAATAAGGAGTCTTACTTTCTTGACTATAACGTATGAAAATAAAGAAAACGCGCCCAGAACGCCGTTGTCATATGTCAACAGGGGGCGCACCCGATTTATCTTTCCTATATTTCACCCTTGGGGTTGCGCTTGTGACATTCAACGTCTGTGAGCCATATTCTGACTTGATGACATCCATACTGTTGGGAATTCCGCTTAATGTCCTCTCTGATAACTTTTGATGATTTCTAATATCACGTGGGTAGCGGAAAATGTAATATTCAAATTTTCCGTAGGAAAATATTTCTAATGTACAAGAGAGTATTCTCAGAAGAATAGCAAACTAGGAAAAAAGTTCACAAGAGTCTAACAGAAGAAAATATAAATAATTCAGTCACATACAATATTTTGTACCTGAGTGTAATTTCACAATTGATCCTTTTCATTTGATTCCGTATAGATAAAGTTATCATCAGCCATATAATTTCTAGGTAATAATAATGAGACAGGTTGTTATCGGTGACGCGTTTAAATAAACATTACTAATATTTTTCGTGATGGTGAAAACAGTTTTTACGACGTTCAATACTGAAATATTTTTAACGTATTGTCAACAACTGCTCAGATAAATATTTTATCAAAATACTTTAACGAAATGATGATAATTTGATACATTAAGTCACATGGAAACTTCAACTTTCCTCGAAGCCTTTGAGGCGGCCGAGTTTATATTTATCTGGAATTTATGTATCCAGAAATTTTGTACCGAAATGTTTTCTCGAACCACATTTTAAGTTGTATGTTAATAATTTGACTCACTTTCAAAATTCATTTTCCAAACAAGAAAGTTAATACCAAACTCGTTTATATATACCTGTAGCTTAATTAATCCTCTCACGCAACCCAGCCAACCCTAAAGCGCTTCGAGTGAAACTGCGAAAGTATATTACGGAAGGTACACTCACCCATTGCAAGACGTTAGTGAATAGTAGAACGTATTTGATGACAGCAATCTGATTTTCCAATTTAAGGATACTTCCCTCACCCTCTCCATCTCCTTTTCCAGCCATTTTCCACAATAAAGCGAACTAATATTCAGACCTCGCGAAGGCGATATATACACACACACAGAAGTAAAATGAAACCGCACTTTGTAACAAAGCTCACTGAACGGAGTAAGAGCTGGTGAATTAATTTTGCCTCACCTATTTACAGCTGATAAGATAATAATTTTATCATTCATTAAACATTGTTTTCTACATAGTGATTCACCTGCTGGAGATATACATTTTATTGTGTACTTGACAAATTCATGGAAAGTGGATTTTACATTTATTATAAATTGAATCATATTTTGAAGCATGCTTCTATCAATTACATACATTTTATGTTGTCCATTATATTCATCACCAACCGTTCATCTGACGCACCCATCTTCTAACGGGCGTCTTGGGTAAAAGGTGAGCAAAGAATTCCATATGTCATCTGTACTTTTAACTTGTCTATTGTTATTCATTCTCTGAATATGTCCCCACCAGCTGAGTTGTCTTTGTTCTATAAATTTTAGTACGGGTTGGACACCTAATTCCTCTCTTATTTTTGTGTTTCTAATTTTGTCCATTCTTGTTGTTCCAAATGTTCTTGGCAAGTATTTCATTTCTGCTGCCTGTATTTTGCTTTTTTGTTTACTTGTAAGAGTCCAAGATTCGCATCCATAAGTTAAAACTGGTCGATATATTGTATTATGCACTTTTACTTTTGTCTCTTTGGTGATTTCTTTTATGTTTAGAAATATTTGGTTCATAGCATAGTATAGCTCTATTCTTTCATTTATCTCTGCCTCTTGTTTTCCTGTTTCGTCAAAAGTTATTCCTAAGTACATATTTGAATTCTTTTACTTGTTCTATTTGTACATTATCTATTTCAATTTCTGTGTTGATCTTCTGATTTCCTATTACGAGTATTTTGGTTTTATTTTTGTTGATTTTCATGCCTTCTTTTTCCATAACGTCTTTCCATATGTTCAAGTTTTCTTGTAATCGGTTTTCACTTCCTGCTATTAGCACCACATCATCTGCAAAAACTCCTTCGGCTATCTCTACTCTTTCTAAATTTTTATACCCAACGAACATTTTCTTCACCTTCTGTTCGCTTTTTTTAATAATACTGTTCATATGTATATTAAATAGTGTTGGGCTTAGTCCCCCTCCTTGTCTTATTCCTATGTTGGTTCTAAATCCTGTTGATTTTATGTTGTTTCTTATGATAAAATTTATGTTTGTTTCATATATAAAAACAGTTTAAAACACAAATCAACTGAATGGGTAATTTTACCATGTACCCCATACGACTTAGAATAGATCACGCATGATCTTTGCTTACATGCAGTTTTTCTTGGGACCGTACAGATTATAAGACAATTCACCAACGCAACTAACTTCCTTCTACATCGACTCTCTCGAAACTTCCCCACACAAACAACGTTCTAGAGTTGTATCCTTCTTAGAAAACTAATCTTCCAAAGTTGCATATGAAGTAGTTAGTATTTCTTTCACAAAGCTTCCTAGCATTTCGTCTGTGTAGATTTATTTTAATTCGAAGTTAACGAGAACTACTAGGGCCAATACAAAGTAGAAATTTAGTCCGGTATTTGGAGAGAATATTTTGGAGGTAGTCTGCTGTGAAAGTGACATAAGTATATGATGTATATTGGGAGTAATGGAATTTTTGAACTATTTTGAAGTTGGGCGATCGAGGTAACAATATTATACCTACGGCCTAACGACTTCGACAATTCGACAATTGCGTAACTAGCTAAACGTTACACCCATGCTCAATCCCTTAAGGGATGGGATGGAATCAAAGGATGCAGTCTTGCTAGGATCACCCTGATGAGCGACCCTGGGGAGCTGGCACCAAAGAGATATTTGGCGATGACCAGGGAAAACCTACGTTCAACAGTAGGATCTCTGACTGGCCACTGTCAACTAAGGAAACACCTCCATACTATGGGGCTAGTGGACACACCTCTATGAAGAATGTGTGAAAAGGAAGATGAAACTGTCAGGCATGTCTTATGCGACTGTCCGGAGCTATCGTCAATAAAAGAGTGTGTGTTCGGTGAGTCTTGGCCCATACCTGCCGATATGAAGGAGATGTCTTCTAGTGACCTATCCACCTTCCTGAGAAGGACAGGATGAACGATGACCTAGGAGGACAACTTCTCGGGAGGATGTACAATGGGTCACATGTGTCCTAAGTGCTGTGAGCCTACACTTACTCTCCCTACTCTACAGATACATTTACAGTGTTTCTCCTTTCCAAAAAATATTCATTTCACTGAAATTTATCATGAAATGTTTACTATCCTAGTGGAAAACATAATTTTTCAGGATAGTAGTGAAAGTATAAAGACTTTTCAATACACGAATTAGTATCTGGCCTATAAGACCGATCCAGAAAGGCACTAGTT